>JAGDQP010028276.1:0-24277 GCA_022664845.1 Lepisma saccharinum | reverse complement strand
TATACAGAACGGCTATTCTGCCGGTAATACTTTACGGTTGCGAAAGTTGGAGTACGACCTTAGCAGATGAACATAAATTACGAGTCTTTGAAAATAAGGTCTTGAGAAAGATATACGGGCTGAAACAGGACGAGATGACTGGAGAATGGAGGAGATTGTATAATGAAGAACTTCACGGAATGTACGACTCAAACGATGTTGTAAGAATCACGACGACTAAGATGGGCAAGGCCATGTAGCTCGGATGGGATAAAAACGTAGATTATATTCCATCTTGGTTGGAAAACCGGAGAGAAAGAGATCGTTAGGAAGACCGAGACGACGTTGGAAGGATACTATTAGAAGGGATCTTGGAGAAGTAGATGTTTGTGTTGAAAACTGGCTTGATCTTACTCGGGATAGAATCCTATGGAAAACGTTTGTTACTACGTCGAAGAGAGAGTAAGTAAGTAAGTACACTTGATAATGGTTCCAGACGTAGTTGAAACGTTGTGTTGTGCATTAAATAGGTGTATTTAATTACGCGAGTTTAATAATAAATTGTATTTCAAACATTGGACCGGGAAGTTTTGATTTTTGGTTAAGATATGTGTACGGTACGTGACGCTAGAAGTTATTTAAATATTTTATACAAAACTAGTTAGATAGCATTATTAGTTCGATAAGACGGGACTCTACGTTTTGAAATATTGATCCCACGATAGCATTGACGTGGCATTTCAACGCAACATGTATTATGAAATAAGACGAAATTTCAAATGTTTAGTTATTAGAATGCGAGTTTTTTTTTTTTTTTTTTAGTAAATTTTGTATTTTTGGGCCAATTTTAGTAACTAATGATTTCGGTCCGTCTCTAGTCCATTAGCTGTTAAGTCTCTAAAATACACAAACAAATATATATGCCCCAGCCTGGATTCGAACCCAGGACCTTCGAATGCGCCCCAAACGACACGACTACCAGTTCGTCGTGAATTTCTACATGTTGTCGATTTACATTGTATTATAAATGATTAATACCTTGAAGATAATGCAATTGTAATTAATAGTGCCTCGTAGATCTTAATAATATTATGAAACTGCAAAGTTTTTATGGTAAATTATATTTTTAACAAGAGTGATCAATTGACTTTTTGTCTTTCAATTTTGTTTTTTAATAATTTGCCAGCTATGAGCCCTTTTGATCATATTTGGCCATAGACTATCCGTTCCAAACAGACACTATTTATATCAGTACACTAAATCACACAAGAAAATTGCAATTCATGAAGAAACATTGTATTATTGGGTCATTTTAGTTTTTTTTATAGACTTCGACCCGTTGCGATGCCACTGGCTACTAAGTTTTAAAATCCACAAAAATCCTAGTCCCAGCTGGGATTCGAACCTAGAACCTTAGAGACTCTGGCCTGACGCCTCAGACAGCACGACTACCGCGGTTGGCTGCAATTCATGTGTAACATACCATGTTTGTTAACGCCATATGTGAATTATTAGCGGGTGCTGAGATATATTAAATGTGCTTATTTGACAAATACTGTATTATATAGAAAAATGATTCAAATACATTACTCTTTATCGAACAATTAATTCTTACGTCCTACATGAAAAACTGTATTTCTCTTTCACGAAATATTCTGCAATCATATTTTTCATAGTATGTCTGATAGTATTGTGAAAGCGTCACATACTAACCATATTATATTAGTAATTTTCACAGAATCTGTTGGATTTAGGAAAAAAAGTTTCAAACACTTTTTTTCTTTTTCAGCATTTAATCCTAACGAGCAATATAAAAACGATTTACATTTCACCAAATATTCTGCACTGTCACATACAGACACAATCGTTCAGTAGATTTCTATAATGCTCCCCTGGTCACAAGCAACAGTAAAAATTCATGTGATATATTTATTCCAATGCAGAAAAGAAAAAAGATTGTTTGTTTTAAATATTCAATTTCAACTTTTTAAGTGTAAAAAATTCGCAACTAAATTGACCTCAAACCGTAAATTCTTCGTGATTTTTTACTAACTCAGCGGGACTATCTTGTTAAGCGTTTGTACTACTGACTTCTGTGCTTTCCTTATCCACACAAACATTTTGCACCAACCAAGGACGACCAATTGCGCTAAAAATAATAATCATAAATCATCAAAATAAGTAGAAAACTTAAAAGGTTTTATACCTGGAATCCCTCATATATAAATACTTTTATTGATGCCAAATATGTGTGAAGAAACTACCGCAACAAGCACTTGTAAATTTGTATAAACAGTTCGAAACAATCGACTCCTCAATATTCAGCAATTGACCAAATATTTGTCAAATCTTGATAAGGTTTTAAAAGATGTTTTTTTGAAATGTTGTACTATGAAATAAAGTGATTTCACTTTCAATCGTTATTTCTTTTCACTGCAAACCATCGGCCGCGCGAGGCCTATTAAGGCTCATGAACAACTGTCACAAAAACGATTATTGGGAATGGCTGTTTTGTCCATAGATATCAACGATGCTTCACTGCTGAATTATGCTCAAATCTAGATTGAATTCAGCTCCAGGGAAAACGAGAAAGACATTCTAAGTGAATTAAATGATTAAAAGTCATACTAATTAGTAATTTATTACTTTCATTATTGTTAATAGCTTATTAAGTTCCATTATGGTGTTACCAACCAATGCAAGATCAACTAAATACGAGAACTGAAAATTTAGAGAGACGGGGCGAGGGGCCTCACATCAAGAGCCACACGTAACGTTAGAACGCCACTGACTCTATGTCACGAGGTGAGATCTATTAGTGTGATTAAAGGTGCGTGAAAATGAAACATTTAATGTAAATCAAATTACTGTAATCTCGTTTGTAAAACTTGAAATAATGACGAAGTCTTGAATAAGCTGATCTTGTCAGTGGTAGACTAGAAGTGAAAGATGGGCACATTTGAAACAAATATTATGTTTGTTGAATCTGTAGTTTCGTCCTTAAGGATATAATAAATAACGTTTCAAGTTTTGAATTGAGTACAATTATGATTTTCATGATTAAACTATAGTCTAGAACAAAAATAACAATAAAAGAAGGTTAATCATATTTCTCAAATAACAATAAAAAATCTGTCAAACATAAAATACCACGTTGTTCGGAAATAAATGGTCAAAATGCACAATATCCACATTCAGTCCTATTGTACGGGACTGACGGAACCATGACAAATGCCCGCTGAAAGTCCAGCACCAGGCAGCTTGTACGAAAAAGGACGTGTTACATATTGGAACATGCTCTGGGTAACATATTGGAACAGTGCGGTTTTGAGTAATTTTATTGTAAGAGTGTAAACTGGGACATACGACGGCAGAAACGTATCGTAATGTGGTGAGGGTACAGGGCGTAGACTCAACTTCACAACAGACACTGCGTCGCTTCTTTGAAAAATTTCGTGCCGGGGACGAGAATTTCCAAGACCTGGAAGGAGAGGACACAAGGGTAGATAACAATGTGGAGACACATCCCCGCACACTTGTCCAGAACCCCTCAATATCACGCCAAAATTCATTTTTTTAAATATTAAAAATATGTAACTGCCTCCATATTTATAAAGAATAACCAGACCACCCAAAATCCCCTAAGTTCCTTCTCTTTCAGTTAGTCACGTAGAGGCCCCGTGAAGTGTCAAAATGATAAGACATATTTTGGTGTAATGAAATTTCAGTTTTTTATCAGTTTTATTTTATACGATTTTTACCAGGGTGGGATGTTTTCCGGTACGTATCATACGTTATTATGTTTGTTCAATTTTCTAGTTTTCATAATGACACATAGACATATCATGTGTTACGTGTCATTGCCACAATGTATTTTTTTGTGAAGGTAGGCGAAGACGAGGAATTTGTTGAGAATGTAATTTTATCATAGAGCTACAAAAAAAAGTTCCATGGAGTCCCATCCTAAAATCATCATATTGTAGTACTTTTATGCTTCTCGTACACGAATGTGGAAAAAAGAAAAAAAGGTGCTCGCCCTTGCTCATTCGTTGAAAAATATACTTACAATGTGACATGTCCATGCATAAGATTTTTTTCCAAAATACAATATGATGTATATACTTTGTTTTTGGATCACAATATCGTTAATGTACAAACAGGCAACATCCACCCGTTTCTGCAGATCCATATGATTGGAATTCACGAAAGAGACACCAGAAGTAACCCTCAGAATTCTGCAAGATATAGAAGGAAAAGATCAGACCAACAACCATTAAACTGTCTGAGAAGGAAATAGACGCTTTTCAGAACTGAAGCTCACCATTATAGATGGCAACGTCCTGATACGTACTAAACCAGTACATACGTGCTATGTCTGCGGTGCCAACTCGAAAGAAATGAATTCATTGTAGAAGAAATCAGTAACTCCATCCACATTCACTTTGACCTATCAATCCTAGACGCGTGGATTACACTTTTTGACTGACATACAAAATAGACGTTAAAGTGGCAGGTCAGAAGATAGGATAAAGAAGAAAAAGTTCCTAAAAAAAAAAGACCCAGAATGGGTTTCGGCAGCGATTGGGTTTATTAAAGGATAAACCAAATCCTGGAGGCAGCGAAAATACTAATTACAACAACTCAATGAGAAGGTTTCATCTTCAATATAACGCGATTTTCACCATTATTGCAGGCGTTAATCAAGACTTGATTTCAAGTTATGCTATACTTCTGCAGACTTTTATCCTGTGGGTTCGAAATCGACAAAAAAAATTGAGAATTTGGCACAGGATGCCTTCCAATTATATAGTAAGATATATCTATGGTACTACATGTCTGTCAGCGTGCAGTGTTGATGTGATAGAAGCAGTCTTGCTGCCCATAGAACATACGTCTGAAGAAGCACGGAACAAGCATATTAAAGCGTGTAAGGAACATTACGCAACGAAGTGTTCGCGGGAGAACAGAATGAAGGATGTGTCCTTCCGACTCATTGTCAGCTGACCGACCCCGCCCTGTCATCTCTGTGACAGAAGCATCCAGTCTTAATAGTGAGGAAAGTCTCCCAGCTATTTGCTCTATTGAAGGTTTCCCAGTTATGAGATAATACGTATACTGAAGACATTGCAACTAAAACATATTTGTAAGAAACATTGTTCTGTTCATGTTTCTATGTAAATTTAACGAGAAAATTGAATACTTCTAACTTTCACTTCATTTAAATCCTTATTTAAAGAAACGTAAAGGTAAAAATTGCTGTCGCGTTTTTTACACTATCTGGACCACTGTGCACCGTCAGGAAACTTACCCGACAGTTTAATGTTTCGAGTTCAGCCATCTACAGTAGTGGTTTTGAGCCGTTTTTGAGTGATCGTGCAACGGAATCTCCACGAAGAGCAATACATCGCATGCCCGCCTACAGTAACTCCACAACCCCCCTTCCACCTCCTCATCAATTCAATCCACTTCACATCGCAAAGAAAATGTAAATTCCAGTTAACCTCATCGACTAATCAAAGCAAGTTGCGACAGTTGCACCTGCATCCCGTCAGGAAATCATCACTTCTGTAAAATCGCGAACTAACTAGTAACACTATTTCAAGTGGACACTCAGATCTAGAAGAAATATGTACACGGTGCTGCATCACAACACCGACAAATCTATCTCACAAGATTCCTGACACCAAAATAAGAAAACAAATCATACACCATTGAGGGTGCACAAATGTTTAGTTTATATAAGGGCTATAATCAGCGTTATAAGTTGCCAAAACCGTGCGAAAATGAGCTTTAGAACTTGATATTTCCAATTCCATTAACAGTAGAACTGCGGGGCAAGGTACCGTCCAAGATTTCAAACCTGCTCTAGCCAAAAATGCATATTCCAAAGTTGTGCAATGGCTCTGATGAATGAATATAAGTATAGCGACGTGCGGCTATCAGTGTCATTTGAGTACCTATTACCATAGTGTGCGGCATTGAGTGTAAACTAGACCAGATATTCCTAACTAGTGTACCACAAACAATGCTATTCATAACTTTTCCCGCCAATTTCTCTTCAGCCGCTAGTCAATGGTACCTCATCTTTGACATAGAAACTCAGTTTTACATGCCGATTTTGAATATATATATATATATATCAAACACAAACTCCTCCAAATCACTACTTCCGCACCTCCCCATACTTGAACACACTTCGAATCACGGCTGCACCTTTGACGAAACCTTTCGAGTAAGCATCCTGAAAATTCTGAACCCTGACTCAGCTTCCACAGCTAGAAAGAGATGGGAACAGATGTACATCTCTATCCTTTCCGCCAACCATGAACCCGACCTTAACTGTAACTCCCTGCAGCGCAGTTTTTTCTTCTTCTTCGTTCCGTCTCTAGTTGCACTTTTATCCTATTTTTCAATATTGTTTCTTTATTCTCCCTTTCCTCTTCGTCTTTATTATTATTATTCCCCTTCTGATTCTTTACCCTCTTATTCCTTCAGGAAGCCGCTTACCTACTCCTACTAACCTTCTCCATTTGGTGTTTTGTGCGACCCCATTAGTCATTTTCCCGCCTCCATAACCTGGCCACACTGTTACCCAGCATTAGTTGGCAAAATGGCATCTCGTTAGTACAAGTCCCGCACCTGTCCATTTCTCTCTCCTATCATGTGAAAACGCTTTTGCGAAACGTTTCCGCTTTTCTATTCCGTTTGTGAAGTTCCTGTACTCCTGTCTTAGTATTCTCCAATGTAAGTATCCTTTTTTCTAACTTTTTACCATCTTAGTATACTTACATAGTAAAATGCTGAGCCAGGAGTACTTCACAAACACATTAGAAAAGCGGCAAAGTTTCGCAAAAGCGTTTTCACGTGGTAGAAGAGAAAAAGGACAAAGCGGACTGGGGCGGGACTTGGGCTAAGGCGCCATGCTGCCAACAGATACTGGATAACAGTGTGCCAGGTTATGGAGGCAGGAAAATGACTAGATGTGTCGGAGAAAAACACCAAATGAAGAAGAAAGTGCGGAGGTTACTAGGAGTAGGTAAGGGGTTTCCTAAAGGAATAAGAGAATAAAGAATCAGAGGAGAGGGGGAAATAATAATAATAATCATGAAAATGAAGGGGAAAGGGAGAACAGAGAAATAATATTTAAAAAATTGAATAAAAGTGCAGCTAGAGACGGAACAAAGAAGACACTGCGCTGCAGGGAGTTACAGGCAGTTGAGACCGGATTCATGGTTGGCGGAAAGGATAGAGATGTATGTCTGCTCCCATCTCGTTCTAATTGTGGCAGGTGAGGCAGAGTTTAGGACTTTCAGGATTCTGACTTGAAATGTTTCATCAAAGGTGCAACCGTGATAGGAAGTGTGTTCAGGTATGGGGAAATGCGGAAACTAAAATTTGGAGAAGTAGCGATGGTTGTTGATGCGAATTGTTAGAGGGGTTTGGGTTTCGCCAACGTAGAAAGTAGAACATAGGTTACAGAGTAGGAGATAAATGATGCTGAAAGATATGCAACTGCCGAAGTGTCAGAAAAAGTACGTCTTGTGAGTGACAGGATGTTCGAATGTCAGACTGGGATAAAAAATAGGACAGGTTCTGCAGGGGAGTCTATTGCACTTGCCAGGTTTTTGGGGAGGGAGCGGGATTGGTCCAATTCTGGTGAGAATCGTGTTGAGATTCGGAGGTTTGCGGTAGACAATTTTGGGGCACGACGGGGAACCTCTTTCCGTTTCAGGTGACGCAGAGAGTATGGGGTGTGCCAGTTTGAGGAGCTATTGTTAGGTCCTGAAGGCTGGGGTGATACTGGGTGAAAGGATTGGGAGCGGAGCAAGCTTTGCGGAGACGTCGGTTGGAGTTAAGAGTGATTACGCCTAACGGGGACGGTCCAGTTGTTTACGGATGAGGTGTTTGGGATAACCACGGTCAGTGAGTTGAGGAGAGGTTACTGAAATAATTTTGGAGCAGGTCATCAGAGAAACAGATGCGGGAGCCCCGGACAGCAAGAGCGTTTGGTATAGTATGGATGGGAACTGTTGAAATGGAGATACTGCTTACTGTTGGTAGGTTTCATGTGAACGCCTGTCTCAAGTTGATTGTTCTTGAACCAGACATCCACATCAAGGAAAGTTGTGTGTTCCCTGGAGAAGGACCAAGCGAACTTGACGGAAAAGTTGCAGTTGAGATTTTGCACAAATGTTTCCAGTGACTCTTGTCCGTGGGTCCTGATCAAGAAAATATCGTCGAAATAGCGAAGGCAGGTGGAAGTTTTGAGAGTTGTGGAGTTAAAATATTGGGTCTCCAGGCGTCCCATGAAAAGATTTAGCGTAAGAAGGGGCCATGCGAGTTCACATGGCTGTGCCTTTGATTTGCAGGAAATTGTGGTTCTTATAAAGGTGAGGTGTTCACTTATATCCTAGATTTTCTTCACAGCATTAACAAGTGAAGAAAAGTTTGGATTGGACCCCTTTAAGAATCTGACGAAAGCTATGGACCATCTACCCAGAAATATTAACTTTCTATGCAGTGTATATATGTACTTTTTTAAATTTATTGCAAACACATAACATAATTCAAAGTTGCAAAATAAATAATTTGTTATTGACAGTATTTCAATAAATAATTCGTGAGTTTCTGACATTTTTAGTTCAGAAAAAGAAGGCCCAACGTAAGCTAAAGTAATTCCAATAGTGATAATACTTTCCTTCTTAATTAACGATCTTTGTGTGTTCTATTAACGGAATCCTCTCGTTAAGCACTTTTCTAGCTCCTTTGCCGAAGGCTTCCTCAAGCTAACAACATATTTATTGTATGTAATGAGATTTTACCATGTATCTTCATTTTTCACATTTTAATACAAATTTACACATACAAAAGCTCATGTACACATAATAAATTCGTTGTCAGCCTGAGATCATTCTTTCCGTTAATAGAGGAGAAAAAAGTGTTAATAAAAAGGTACGTATATTTACTGTTATGTATTTATCCTCTGTTCATGCAATATGACGTTATTTAAGTCCAAGTCGTCTCTCAACATTTACCCACGCACCCACACCCCCCATGAAACTAATCTGTGGACCGATTACTCTGCATTCGAATTCCTTCTACAATTCTATCAACTTCGATTGACTGCTAGTCCCCTTTTCTACTCGAATATGATCACATAATCAATGTTCTTATATATAACTACTACTTTCATATTACGCAAAAAGAAAGGTAAGAAAGAGCTGTGCGATCCCCACGCGCCGTGTGAAGGTAGCGTCCACATATTCTTGACCAACGGCACGAAGTGAGGAGGGGTGGTCAGTTCCACTATCGACTGCCTTTACCTCCCAAGGTTCCAAGCATTACCAAGAACACTCTGGTACTGAATTTGATAGGAGGCTGAGTGCATCTAAGAGTAAAAATTATGACACCACTGAAAAAAAGTCTCCAGCATCCTGGCCGGAATTTGAACCCGCGTCACCCGATTCGCAGTCAGACACGATATCGTCTGAGCCACGGCGATTCTTTACTTTGATCATACGTAATAAATATTTATGTCACCCATGTGGTAGAACAAACCAAAGGCAACGTCATCTACATCAGGGGCGAATTGCTAAAGCTGCTCCCCTAATAGCATAGCATAGCTTCTAACTTATATCAAAGTTGCTTTTTTTAACTTAAAATAAACGTGCTACAAGCTTTGAAGTGCAAATATGATATTTGTTAACTTGATGCAAAGTTACTGCAAAGATACCAACCCTGACATTCCCCACTTCTATTCTTGAAGCAAGTTGTACCAGGACACACTTGCTGTAAGTTCGAAAAATGTCAACTAACACTTTCGTTTTACGTTTGTTATAGGTTTAAAGCTTGCAATGTGTCATGTCAAGGTGTTTGTAAACGTGCATACTTGACATGTCGAACTTGTTCCAAACCTACTGTAAGTGTCCAATGCTATTAGGGTCTGTATCTTTAGGAAACGATAGGATAGGACTTCTTTCGGTAGAATCGATAAATATTATCAATCCTTGTTTTCCTTACATGAAAATGGTATTTACCTATTTTTATGTGCTTAAAAGCACATTTTCTCTTATGAAATGCAAAGCACACTCAATACAATCAAGAAGAACAAGTTACACAAATACTGTGTTGCAATTTGTTCAAAACTACCGAGTAACCAGACACTGCTAGCCTCCAAAATTCTGCAAAGGTAATTCAATATTTGCGTATTGAAAATGCAAAAGCCACATTTTAAATATCATAAAAAGGTTTATTTTTTTTTTAAACTACGATACAAAGTATCATATGCACAACCCACAGAAGGGTTACAATTAGAAAATTGTTTTTCTTTTATACAAAACGTGAAAACAATAAGAAAAGACTAAGAGATTTGTAAGTAGAAGTGTTTACACGATATTCACTATTTAAAACTTTGTTCGAATTAACTGGAAATGAAAGTTTACCATTAAGCATAATTGTAATGATATCGTTTAAGTAGAAACAAATGAGTATATTATTTCATTCAGTTCCCGATTTGTAGATTCTACGTCGGACTCAAAACAATAATCCTTTTACTTTCCCTAAAAACATTCACAAAATGGATATTTTCCAAATATTTCATTATTATTGTGGAATGTCACAAATTTTTTTTTTTTGAACACACAATACATTTCCAAATTCAATAGAAATATATATTTATCTATATATAAAACACTATAGGTACACACCTTAATCCTTTTTTGTTTTGCAGAAATATATATATAATCCACTTTATCATATACATACATAAGGCACGCTTTGAACATATAAACTATTTAAATATTTATTTTTTAAAAAAAACATACGTATTTTTTTTTTGGTCCCTTTCTAGTTGGAATTTGTGTATCACAAATGTTTTTTTTTTTTTGTTTTCCCTGCGTTCACTTTGCAAGTTATTCGTACAGAAAATGGAATGCTGTATGATACAAAAATTTCTGTAACCTTTAGAATTGACCTACGAAAAATTTCCATATTAATCCACTATTGTATCTGGAATATTACGAATGGTAGTAAAATATTTCTCTCTAAAGAATTAACAATATAGGCAGTATCCTCGTGATTTGTCATTGCGTCTGTGAGAGTAAAACACAAATTTCTGAAACACATAGTTTTTCAAGTATGTACAACTATACATACAGACCCTTACTATACCTACGAACGATCATGAATCTAATGAAATAAAAACATATACAGGTGATAGATTCACGCGCGTCATGATTAGTAATACATACTAGCAACAAATAAAGTGAATTTTAACTTGTTACATACATAAAATAAATACACCAATTTCGTCTTTGGGAAAAGGAAGAAAAAGATTTGGTAAAAAACAATACTTTCAACACTGGTTCTATTTTAGCTCACGCAACTTGTATCACATTACCTTACTACAAAAGAAAATGGAAAAATTCATCGAATGTCTGACCGTGTACATAGATATTTTCAACTCATCTCTCAATACACTTGGAAAGAAAAGGGGTGCTGCGAATCTATGTTCTTTGAATACGTAATACAATTCATTCACCACATACGAAGGATGTAACTGAGATTTCTTTATTACTTCGGTAAACCTTGTCAAAATAAAAGAATAATAAATACAGGTGGGGGTTCAGCTAAAGAAACAAGAACTGATGAACGATACGATGAATAGCCCTGAATTAAATAAAATACGAGTCTCATATAACAAATATGTATACGTACTTCTTAAGAGGGTTCCTCGCTCCAACCTCCCCATTTTAAACATTTTTAAAAATATTAAAAAAAAAAAAATTAACGTACTATCAAAAATGTAAAATTATTACGCCCTTGAACTTAAGTATCAGAACTCATCAATGGACAAGATTTCGAGATCGCTGTCCATTGTATTTCATAGTAATTTGTAAGTTCTAGGGCGCTATGAGCTTACATTTTTGATAGTACTCTTAGTTTTTGAAATATTTTCAAAAATGTTAAAAATGTGGTTGGAGCGGAGCCCTCTTAATTCAAAGGCCTGAAGTATATGAGCTTAAATTTAACTATTGCTTACTTTTCTCAACAGACTCATCATTATTAAACTTAAATAAGAAACACCAATACTTGAACACTTGCGTATTTCTCACACATACACACACGCTCAATATTTTTTTTTTCAACAAAACATTATGCATTGTTGTAATATTTTTTCTGATATGTAACCATTAGGCACTTCATTCGTACAATATTGTCATACTAAGATAAAATACAGGTATGAATGCACATTCCACTCACACACATTTTTATCTAAAAATCAAAGAGGGAGAGTACAATAATTTAGCATTTTTGAGTTATTTTTTTTCTCGTACAGAAGCTTTAGCTTAATATACTTTCGTAAACAAAAGTATTTGCAGAAAAAAACATTTCTCTTCTTTTAAACAAAAGGTTGAACCACGTCTTACATTTAAATTTCTTTAAACAATTCATTTCACAATAATTTTGATAAGAAAAATACATATATCACAGTTCTAAACTTGTTCACGGTTCTCCTTATAGGACTTCATACAGAGATGCAGTATTTAAAAAAACAGGCCAGAAAAAAACACAGAAAATAATAAGCTAAGAAAAATCCGACAGCGAACAACAAAGAAATTTAAAATCTAGTTATCTACAGAAATTTTGAATAATGTATATAAATATATACATACAGTAAATTCCAGGAAACTTCAGTGTTTTATACATTTCTAACGGTCTACAAAACTAAATATACATAACTACCTTCCGACTGACAACAACCACATGCCCACAAACTGAAAAACCATGAAATACGACTTCCATTTCAAAATACTGCAACAAAACTCTTGAAACACAAATATGACAAGCAGTTCCTGGAACGTAGCATCTCTGACAGCCCATTACTCGCTAAGTACAAGGGCCTTCTATACTCTTCATATTTAAAGTGTAATATAAAACTTAACCTATGTCTTTGTACATTTTTTTTTTTTTAGAAGTTTTAAATATTCACAGAATGATGTTGCAACAGTTGGTAATATTTCTTTTCACTTTCACTTTCACTTGGATATTTGTTCATTGGCAAAGTTTTCTTTTTCACATCACATAACTTAAAAAATCCACAAAAGCACTTCTTACATTACTGTTCATGTATTTGTGGATCACGCTGACTTGAGCACAAAAGTACACTTCATAATATGCCAAAGATACTTTATACGAAAATATATATATTCGTAACAGTTTTGTTTACGCTCATCACTGGTAGGCACATTCATCAAAGGCACTACGATCACTAAAATTTTCCTTTATAATCACTTAACACTGTTTTTTGTCAATATAGACTTCAGTAGAACACTTATAGTGTATAAAACCTGAAATTACAGCACGATGAAGTTCAACATAATTCGCTTCTAGGTGCTAGTAATAAAATTTCAATTATATGTATCGCAAAATGCACAGTCTTCACTTGTAATAATAGTCACTGTCTATTTATATATAAATAGCCTCTGGCTGTTTTGAATTTGATACCCCTGAATAGATGTTCGACGGTCCAGTAGGACTGGAAATTCCTTCCGACCAATCGGAATTTGAATGTGGCGATGACGATGACCAATGTCCAGGAGATTCAGGGGAAGGAGTTGGGAAATTCTCTGGCGGTTGAATCATGTGTTGGGGCGTTGCTTCTGGCCCTACGTGTGAGTGCTGGGAAGGTGGTGTCAAATAATGAGATTGAGCGTAGTACTGCTGTTGAGCTGATGGGTGTCCTTGCAAATTGTGAGGGATAGTTGTGTACGACAGTTGCATATCTTGTGGAAAATCGAACCCGATCTGGAGGGCATTGGCACTTTGTTGGATGGAGGCAGCGTGTTTTTGCTGAGTGGCCGCTCTCATCGCGGCGATGTGTGTCGGAGAAGTTGGGAGTGAAGGCCTTGACTTCACGGGAGAATTGAGTGCCTGAGGTGGAGACCCAGTGTAGCTAGTTGGTGGAGACATTGTGTAATTGGATGTGACACTGTGCGGGGGAGACAGGCTGTGTTGCGTTGACTGGTTACTATACGGTGGAGAAAGTGTGTTAGGATGCGGATTGTTGTTCATACCAGACCCTGGTAAAGAAGTCTGCCTCTGGTGCACAATGTTTTGCTGTTGATGAGGAGTTAAACCAAAACCATAGGCCCCTGAATCGAGGCCCACGGTGTGCAGACTCTGCATAGAAGCCGCACTTTTGATACAGTCCTCGTAGGATGGCGGCTGCTTTGATGGGACTGAGCAGGGAATCTCGAGATTTTGCATCGCTGGATGTTGCATCGACAATCCGTGTCCATTGTACAAGTTGTTGTCAAATGGACTAGGAGTGCCATCTGTGAGGCTGCCCACGGTATGAGGAGATTCCAGTGAAGTGATGGGAGAAAGGCTTGAAGTACTTTCCACACTTTGAACGTCGTGGACTTCGGGCTTCTTTTTCTTCGTGCTTGGTTTCCTCTTCACAGTGATCTCTCCATCGGGACTCGACGGAGATCCACTCCGTCCTCGATTGTCGTTCATTAGGTTCGATTTTGGTCTCTTCTTCGATTTCGAAGATTTTCCAGACCCAATAACAGTTGGAGTAGTGATGAGGCCAGGAGATCCAATTAGTGCCCCGTTCGGGATGACAGTGACCATCTGAGGACTTCGTGGCACGTGCTCATCCAAGAGGCGAACGATGTCATGATGTAACCTCTCCTGCGCTACATCGCGGGGTAACCTATCCATATGGTCCGTAATCTCTCTGTTGCCAAAGTTATCCAGCAGCGATTTACACGCTTCAAAACTTCCTTCTCTTGCGGCCAAAAACAGTGGAGTTTCATCCTAAAATTTAGAGCAAATATTAAAAATGTAGTTAAATTCAATAACAATCTATATTATATTAGTTTTAAAACATTAAGCTACTTGGGATGGAAACCTTAGCAGACATACACAGGAACTTAAGCAATCAATAAAAATAAAGTTTCTATTATGTACTTATATACACATTCAGAGTTACGACTCGAAAGACGTTAAGTAATTATTCCCCCTTCAGAATAACAAAATTGTGGTTGTAAACTATAATATGTAAATTGTAAGTAAAAAAGTATAAGAAATTACTATTTAATGCAAGACATGGAGCATAAATAAATTCGCTAATCTAAAGAATTTTTCACAATGGAGTATGTGAACTTTCTATTTCATTTCGCCTACGTGTTACCCTCGCCTGTCTTATTATCTTCCGACGGTTTGACTCAAAGTTGCCTAATGGCCTTAAATAAAATTCAAATTCTTACTATTTATCAACAGTGTGAGTAAAATATTCGTACAAGCTATAAACAAATTTATTTCAACGACATCAAGTCACAAGTAAATTATTTAAAACATAAGAGTTAAGAGCTCCCCGTCTTTGTTGTGTTAACTTATTTTGTTACTGCTTTATATAATTATATTACACAAGAAGGGATTAATCAGGACTGTTTAACTTGCACTTGCCATAGACATTCAATGACCTCTGAAAATAACACTAAAATCCACGAACGTTCTTCTCTTGTACTTTCACAGCTTCTTCAGAAAAACAGGCAACGTTAAAAGAAACGATAAATATGTGAAAAGTAAAAAAGCTTCGGATAACAAAAATAATATAAAGGTGACACACTACGGCGGCCATTTAAGTAGAACAGTATAGCAAACACGTAAATTGGAAATATATTTTTTCATTTTAAGCAAAAATTGCGTGATTTAATATAGATGCCTACGAGCTTTTATGTTTCAATATGGTGCCTAAAAATGGAAACCACGTTTTAGTTAAATTACTCCTATCGGTATTTAAAGGACGGATATTATCTTTTAAAGTTTATCAACATGTGAAACTGTGACATAAAAATGAAGTTGCTTGGTACTTTGAAGAGTATTGATAGACCTCATACACATTGGTAGATTTTGAGTTCAAGAATGTTCTTTTAATTCTGGTCCTACGATTTCCTTTTGTAACATCAATTATGTGTGCTTCTGTACTTACAGATTTTTTTTCGCCACCAAAAGATTCGAAGTGAATTTTTGTACCGGCTAAACATCTTAAGAAGTAATCTTAAGAAGATTTAAGTCGATTTAACACATGACTTTCTGTTTTGTACTCTTGATCTGGCTCCTTATTAGATTCCACAACTATTTTTTTTCTTATTGATTTGTGCGAATCTAATCGACATTTGGTTTATTCTTCTTAATTATTATCTTTTAAGAAACATGATTTCTAGACTCGACAGGTTCAGTTTTAGCGTTATTATTATATTATTTGGAAAATACTAATATTGGTGCATACAGGCAATACGTATCAAAAAATATTTCATACGTACATGGAGTGGTAATGAAGTCCCTTAGTGCCACATATTATGTTTCCACTATAAATTCATTCTTGTCAACATGTTTCGAAGTTAAGGATAGCTTCTTGACCACATTAAGGCACATTTACATACGTACGTTACATACGTTTTACCTTTGCAAGTAAGTATGTAATGGTTATTTCTTAAGTTTATTGGAGGCTGATAGGAAACGTAAGTTTGAACAATCCTCATATTTTTAACTGACTTCTGTACAATTTGGGACACGGAAATTTGCGAAACATTTGACGCCTTAAGAAGAAGTACTGTTTGAATGAACATTACCGGTTCGTGAATGAACATTACTGTTAGTTCCGAGAGATCCAATACATCTTAAAACACTACGCCAGAATCCTGTACAGAGCTACTTTATTCTTTGTCCCCGACTACGTCATTTATCCATAACAAAGAATATGAATTACCTTATCGTCTTGAGCATCCCTATTTGCTCCATGAGCCAGAAGAATGTTGACCGCGTCCACATTGTTGACGGCTGCAGCCCAGTGAAGAGCTGTTTTGCCACTGTTATCTGCTGCGTTGATGTCCGCATCAGCGTTTATGAGATCTTCCACCATGCCTTCGATGGCTAGTCTTGCAGCCAAGATTAATGGAGTCGTTCCATCGTGCATTCTCGCATTTAGATTCGTTGCTCTATTCCTCAACAATATCTGCAAAATAGAAATGGGAAAATAAAGAAATGGTGTTTTCAAATATTACATATGTAAACACATTTGCAAATCTTTAATAAAATCCACGATAAACCTAATGAATACAATAAAAGTTGCCATATTAACTTAAACTTCTAACAAAGTGACAAAGTAGTAACCTTCCCTAATTAATTTAAAGTCAAACAAGCTTGAAGTGAGTTCTATTGTTACTGATCTTTATATTTCATTAAGAGTTTTTTTTAAGTGCGTACCAAGACACTGAATCAGAACAGATTTAAAGACAACTCCGTTTTGAAATAATTCTAACTTTACAGTACAGTTATAGTATTCATAATATAGTATCTTGAATTAGGTATTCCTTATCAGTCACACTACAATGTGGTGTCCTAAGCTTCTACTTCCAGCGTTTTATCTTATTTGACGATACCTACATGGATCATTCTCCAGAAATGGGGCATTTTGTAAACTACATTTTTTTCTCACAAAAGATAAGCCCCAAATTACTTTCTTTGCTTCTATTTGCTTCTTAAAACACTTCTTATAACTGAGACAATTTCTATCCACTTTCGTATTTTAATAATATTTATGTTATTTAGTCTCAAATATGCTTAATATCAGCTCCATGGAATGAAACACACCTTCAATTTCATGTTTGAGACATTATTTCAGTATCTGTTTTTAGTTTCCCAGTTGATTATCAACAATTATTCTTCAGAATAATTTAGTTAGAAACACGAATCGTAATTAAATCGAAAATAAACCTATTAGTATGAGAATTTTATTACTGAAACACATGAAACCTGCTTTGTCATCACCCTTCATGAACTGACAAAAAGGTGTAATAAAAGTGTGAAGCTGGCAACACTCCACACCATTTTTACATATGTTAGACAGGACGCATCCAGCTTAGTTTCGCTTCAGTGGAACTAGAAAGATGCTTCTACAGTCGACTTATTATGAAATAGAAAGTTTAAATCAGGTATGTCTACTTATTAATCATCAACTCCATGGAACTCATAATCATAGTATTTTATTTTAATTCCAGTTTCCTATAATCATGAGGAGAAGCCAAACAATGAACACTTCATTCATGCTTCATTGTAGAATTCCATTCTCACTGTATAGGAATCTTGGAGGTAACGAAAAAAGTAAACTCCAAGGAAATTCTATTTTGTAAATGGAATAAATAAATAATACAGTACTGAGTACTTTCAAAATGAACCCAAAACGCCTCCAAGATTCCCACAACTCAACTGCACCTTCCCCGTCAAGTTCACCTTGTCCTTCTCGAGGGAACACATAACTTTCCTTGATGTGGATGTCTGGCTCAAGAACAATTGACTTGAGACTCTCTTGCTGTCCGGGGCTCCCGCATCTGTTCTCTGATGACCTACTCCAAAACTATTTCAGTACCCTCTCCTCAGCTCTCACTGACCGTGGATATCCCAAAAACCTCCTCCGTAAACAACTGGACCGTGCCCGTAATCACCCCAACTCCAACCGACCTAACCGCGAAGCTCCATCCGCTTCCAATCTTCTCACCCAGTACCACTCCAGCCTTCAGGTCCTCCAAAAGCTCCTCAAACTGGCACACCCCATACACACTGCGTCCCCTGAAACTGAAAGAGTTTTCCCGTCGTGCCCCAAAATTGTCAAACGCAGACCTTCGAATCTCAACACGATTCTCACCAGAACTGGACCAATCACACTTCCTCCTCTCAAACCTGGCAAGTGCAATAGACCCCGCTGCAAAACCTATCCTATTTTAGATCCCTGCCTTTCCTTCGTACACCCTCTCACTCACAAGACATCGTTTATTTCCTATTCTGTAATCTATGTTCCGCCTTTTACGTTGGCGAAACCCAAACTCCTCTAACATCCGAATCCACAAAAATCGCTACTCCTCCAAATCTCAACTTCCGCACCTCCCCATACCAGAACACACTTGTTATCACGGCTGCACCTTTGACGAAACCTTGAAAACTCTGACTCACCTGCCACAGTTGGAAAGAAATGGGAGCAGACGTACATCTCTATCCTTTCCGCCAACCATGAACCCGGCCTCAACCAACTCCCTACAGCGCAGTGTCTTCTTCTTCGTTCTATCTCTAGTTGCTCTTTTATTCCATTTTTCTATACAGTTTCTTTGTTCTCCCCTCTTATTCCTTCAGGAAGCCTCTTACCTGCTCCTAGTAACCTTCGCACTTTCTTCTCCGTTTGATGTTTTCTCCGACCAATCTAGTAATTTTCCCGCCTCCATAACCTGGCCACACTGTCACCCAGCATCTATTGACAACACGGCGTT
Organism: Lepisma saccharinum; assembly: GCA_022664845.1. Classification (NCBI taxonomy): domain Eukaryota; kingdom Metazoa; phylum Arthropoda; class Insecta; order Zygentoma; family Lepismatidae; genus Lepisma; species Lepisma saccharinum. The sequence continues at coordinate 4,967 of JAGDQP010028276.1, read as the reverse complement.
TCCCTAACACCAGTCTCACACCTGTCCGCTCTGTCCATTTTCTCCCCTACCAATTGAAAACGCTTTTGCGAAACGTACAACTTTTCTATTGTGTTTGTGAAGTTATTGTACACCTGTTTCAAGAATCTACCATGTAAGTATCCTTTGTTTTCTACCTGTTTTACCATTATATATATATTTAAACTATACAAAAAGCTCTGTTTCTGGAGAAAGACCCATATCTGACTTGGTGTCTACTTCGGTTGCAGGCCAAGTTTTCAGTGGTTCCTACATAGGGCAGGGAATACTTTACGCATGCCTGTCGTCATCTCATGAAGCTCCTGAGTTCTCTGGATATATCCTTTAGTCACTGGGTTTCGCCAACAGATGGATATGTCTTCTTGTGACTGTTCTCTTACGGGTGTCCTCGGGAGAAATTTGCACATTCGGAAATTGCATCTAAAAAATGTCCCTTTCCTTCTCTTTCTTTCTTTCTGGAACGTGCTTAGAATGCACGTAGACGGAGGTCGTGATAAATCGTACAATAATGTTACGTGTTCTTGCTTCTTTCTTCGTTACTTGAATTTCTGCCAATGTTTCGAAATACCTTTTAAACACATTCATTTTAGAAGTTTGATACGGTGAAGAAAATATTGTGGTGAATGGTTGTTCAGCAACGCAACTCATTTCATATTGTTTGAAAAGTCCTATCATATTCAACAATTACTGAATTGCACATTGTCTCAATCTTATGTATCACTATATTTTGCGTTAAGGTATTGTCAATTCCTATAACACTTTTTTCGTATATTTAATACGAACCATTAATTAAATCTGGTCTTCATGCTTCACTATCTACGTATGAATGGCTACAATTTGATGAAGTACCCCTAGTAACACAAGTCATTGGCCCAACGCATGGCCAACAGTGGTCCAACGATGTAACGCTGGCTCTATAACTTGTGCTGCTAGGGACAATACAATGACATTACTAAATTTACAATGCTGTGAGGAAATTCAAGTAGTAGTTTGGGTTTCATTTTAGCTGTAAGGCGCATACAGACCAATGCATACGTGTCATTACACACTAGATGCCTTTTTTTATATTATTTTAAAAGCTACATGGGCTATTGTGAATATGACTAATATGGTGGGCAAACTACGAATTCTCTCTTCTTCGAAATTTAATCAAAACTTAATCTGTACGTCAAAGTAGTATTTTTTATCTACTATTTATGTCAGTAATAATAATAATACATCAAGAGCCTTGGATCAGGAAGTCTTCTTGATTCTCACCTGAAAAACGCCCATAGCATCAGCAGCTACTGCTGCATGAAGAGGTGTCCTTCCTGTGTTGTCCTGTGAGTTAGCATCAGCTCCTGCGTCAAGCAATCGTTTTGCTGCATCCGCTCGAGCATATCTGGCAGCCAAATGAAGTGATGTTTCCCCTGTCTTGTCCATCGTGGCATTCAATTCAGCTCCTTGGGCTACGAGATCTGCTATCACCGCTGCTGCGCAGTCTTCTTCATCTTCTTCACCAGTGTCAAGGCCTCCTCCACGCACAGCAGCCACCATCAGGGGTGTCATTCCACACGGACCGCGAGCATCGATTTCGGCCATGCTCTCCTGTAATAGAAAAGTGAGTTACAATAAGACAGAAGAAAATACAAACTTCAGAGTATACATACATACATTCCTCTGAACTAATAACTCCTCAAAAATGGTATAATAACCATGCTCGGTGTAGATGTACCTGAGAAACGCAACTTTATATTTTTGAACCGTTACAAAATTTTAAGGATTAAAGTGGAGATATTAAGATTAATACATTAATCTGTCAAGGAGATAGTAGCAGCCTGGGCTGTATTGCTCACACTACAAAGAAACAAAGTTCTGTATCATTTCGTCTTGTTTTATCTCGTATATGAGTCTCCTGCGTAGCCTAGTCGGTAGCGCGCTCGACTTAAGTGCAAATGGTCCCAGGTTCGATTCCCGGTGGGGGCTAAAAATTTCGGTGTTGGCCCAGCATCGTGACGACAATTGGGAAGCTACTTGAATAAAAGTAGCGAACTGTGGTCATGAACGTAACACAGCCGTGTCGGTCCTTCACGGGCTGTCGCGCCACCCAATTCAATTTAGGTTATATATATAAACGAAAGACTAATAAATTATGCTCACTAGCATGCTAGCTTACGAGATGAAGCTTTCTTGTCGATGACAGAAAAATATCTAGTTAAGCTAGAGACTAAACACGCTAGTGGAAAGTTGGAGAGACTTAACTCCTATTTCTATCAAAATTAATTTGACATGTGCAATTAATAAATTAATTAAATGAAACTCTTTGCCTTCTGCCGAGAGCCTTTGCCAGGGATCTTTCATTTAAAGTGAATGTCACGTGGTCAGCGCAACGACTTTCCATCGCTTTCGAGATGGAGAGCTTCCTCTTAATTAAAGTATCTGCACAGTTACCATAGCAATTCTGGGTCAACACTGAAAAATTGGAGCAACAATTGGGGGAGCGAATTGGGAACCGTTCTGTCAAGGAGAAGTCCAATTAATAAATTATACACAAGGTAATCTATCACTAGTTACGATACTAGGTAACAACCATAGCTTGCTACAGGAATGGAGACAAAAAGTTTAAAAAAAATGAAACCGGCAAACCCTGATTTTCGATTTTTATGATCAAATATTGCATTTTATTTAACATGAAAGAAATTGCGTGGACAACTTACAAAGAAAAAGTTAATTTCAAAGGAAGGTAAGAAATGATGGGAATTGCAAAATTAAGCGTTCGTGGAAGAGGTCTCTTTCAAACCGCCACCGCACCAAATAGTTGGAAACAGCAATGGTGTTAAGTTCCACAAAAACAAACAAGCAAAGGTTAGAAATTCTGGGCCTGAGAAGCTGAACCATTCCTGGTACATCTGATAAAGAGAATAGTTAAATAAATATACTGCCCAACTAAGTTTTATAGTTACTGACGTCACGAAGGAAACACATGAAAACCTATTAATGTTGTAAAGTTACACAACTGCGAGTATCTACACTAATACTCTAGACCAACCCAATTATACTTCCTGATATGCATTGTTCTCAAAATTATCACTATTGCCAAAATTATTTAAGGACCTTATTGCGAAATGAAAATATTTCTATTCCGAACAATAAATATGAAGGCCTTGTATTAATGAATGATTAAGAGGAAATTATTTCACACAATAAACAAAAGTAAGGAAACACACCTCTATCATTATTTTTAATGAAACAAACTTAATGGATGTCAAGTAGTGACACTGCTTTAACTTAAAAACTTGGCGTCGGGCTGAATCAAAGTTGCCTAAAAGCCATAAATAAAATTCAATTCAATATTAAAACTTCGCCTTGTATAAAATATTTTCATTTTGTTAACAAAAAAACTTAAAATAATTTTGCAAATAGCGATGGTTTTAATAACAATTTTGAACTTATATTAAATTCAATTGGCGTCAGGGAATATTTTGCACATTAGAGAATATAATTAGGCAAAACTATCAAGTTGTACCAGCAGCTGTTAACAATGTTATTTTAACACTATGCTCTGTCAAATGGACCAGCTTCTAGAACCCAAGGCCTGGAGTCTTCCCCGATACTTCACAGGATTTCCATACCTGTTGTAATAGAAGAAACTATACTAACCACACTTGGAGGAGTGAGTATTGCTCCATCCGAATGTCTGATATCCGCGGCGTGCAAATGCTGGTCCGTCCACATTCTAGGTTCCACCTCGTCATAATCTGTGACAACTGTATGGTCACTTCCATAACCAACTTCTGAACGAAGCCTCTTCGGAGGAGGCAACTCCGAGTCATCATCTGACCACTGGCCTTGACCTGGAATTTCCCCAACATCCATATCCAGGCATCCGGATGATGGTTGTTTGTTCAAGTTCCTCATTTCTTGGCCATCAGGACCTCGTCTTCTGGAACGTCGTCGTTGTCCGCTAAAGCAGAGACATTAATATTATGAGTAATCAAGTGTACAAAATATATTTTAGTCTAACACAATGCATTTACAAACTAACTTTAATTAGTAATCTTGTAATACAGGTGTCAAAGCGCTTATTGGAAATGTGTTTTGTTTTCTTTCTTGCTTTTTTGCAAGGGCTAATAAAAATGAAGCAGTGAATGATCGCAGAAGCGCGTGGAAATATAACGAAATAGATCGAAAGACTGGTTCGTCAAAAAGCTGCTTAAGTGCAATGAAAACATACACCGCATTTGTTGGCATACACTGTATTTATCACGAATAAAATGCACATTAACTGTAAAAAATTTCACCAAACCCAGACATACAATTTACACGCGTATATGTAATTATCGATTCCCAACTTTTTCATATTGTAGAATACAGTCAACTTATCGCAAACAATTTTCAAATAGGATTCAAGGCAACATATTTTACATATGAACAAAATGGACACTCAAGTTTGACATGTAACAATATCGCAAAAGTTTGATCTTTCTTTAGAATCCTGTGTAAGAAAACAATATTCTAGTATGCGTAAAATGAGACAGACATATATATACAGGTAATATTACGCTGCTAAAGCTACAAAATTTAAATAGAACGACACAATGACACACATTTTTTAGACATTATTGGTTCTGAATTTACTTTATGTATTTTACATTTAATTTTTGTATGCATGGAGTATTTAGCAACGCCATGAAAATGATGAAACATGTATACTAAACGTTAACTTTATCGCTAAGAGTGACACGGCTTGACCTATATTTTCTAAGCACACATTCGAAGTATACTTTGGTGGAAAATGTCGTTTCAAAGTACGTAATATATGTGGTTAAGTATATCAATAAAAAGCGCAACGAAAAAGCTCTCTCTTATGGTTGTGTGACACTCCAGCTAAGATCGAAATAATAATAATAATACGAATAATCAACCAACTGCCTACGTAAAACAAAAATGTTAACTAAAAAAAATTTGAA
>JAGDQP010028275.1:0-24277 GCA_022664845.1 Lepisma saccharinum | reverse complement strand
AGGGCATATTGTGTTACGCACTCTTACTTTTTTTTTAAATATAGCTTACTTGTACTTTGCCACACGTTATTTATATTTTCAAATGCACGTATCCATACAAGAAACAAATTTCAACACAGTAATTGTTGTTCGTCTGAATAAACCTTCCGGAAGAAGGAGAAAGTACTTAGCGAGGAGTTGTTACCGGTACAAAGAGGACAAGATTAACTATTTACAAGGTACGTATATACTGCCTAGAGAGTTCAAACTTTCAGGGAAGAAAGTTCATAACCAATTCAAGAGCATGAACGATGCCGATTTTTAATTTTCTTTCTTGTTCATTGTTGAAAGAGCTTCATTGTTATAGGTTTCGATATTTACAACAACAAATGAAGCGATTTCAACAGTGAAGGAAAACGAAAATAAAAAATCGACATCGATCATGCTCTTGAATTGGTTATGAACTTTCTTCCGTGAAAATTTGAACTCTCTAGGCTTGAATTTATAGGAATAGCAAGGAAATTTCGTGCAACGATAAGAATACATTAGACATCTACGGAGATAGTGCTGCCATCTTTTGTTGGAGATCGTTGCTTTAGATTATCCTTAATACGGTGAACATTAGCAATGCACTTAACTTCAATATTTTACATTGATAGTTTATCAGTTCGACGTGTTTTGAAACATTGAAGGAAGGATTTGTCCATTTCTTCATGGTTCATATTTAATGCAGAGTAAAGCGTATGGGGAAACTTTTATCCTTCCAGTTTGAACGAGAAAAGAAGCCATAGACGTTCATGGGCAGTAGGGTGGTACACGGGTGTCTTACGCTTCTTTGGAAATGTTGAACGGAAGTATGACGAAAACGTAATATCGCCAAAATTAACTACAATTGTTACTTTCAATTGAAAGAACATTCGTTAATTCTATGCTCATCAAAGAAGTCAGCCCAATGGAATTCAAACAAAACTTATGAAAATATGCATGTAAGCCATAAGATAGGCAAGTAAGAGCAGAGAAGATAAAATTTGCTGTAAGCTCAGTGATGTTCCGTTTCGTCATATTCTTGATGAAATGCCTGTATACTAATGGTTATTTTTCTGATTATTATAAAATATAAATCTGATATACATATAAACGACTAGTTACCTGTGGTACGTGTATGTTCATCTTATTTGTTTTCATGAATTTTCATTTTTTCAGCCATTACAAGGCACAGGGGTTCCACCACCTCCTCCAGTTCGCAATTCGTCGATGAGAAATGGTGTATCATCTGGATATTCACCTTCAATGGCTGCCGGTAACTTTTGTCTTATTTTCCACATTTATTGAAACTGCATTTTATTATAACTGAACATTGCTGATTTTCTTTTTAAGTGTTTACTTCCTATTTCGCGTTCAATAGACAAAGTTAACAAAGACATTAACACACATTTAAAGAGTTGAAATATTAGTTTTGACTAAGGTACAAGATTGTCAATTATGACATTTTATGTTTAAATGTGTTCGGTGTTACACCCTACATATATATATACAGATGCTTATCAGAATAATGGAAACACCTGAACGAAAGTGCAACTTATCAGATTAATATGGTGTCGGGCCACCTTTCGCCTTCAGAACAGCCTTGATGCGACGTGGGATGGAGGCATAGAGGTCGTGAATGGTAGCAAGTGGAATATTACACCATTCCTCGTGCAGGGCATCGGCCAGTTCTGTGAGAGAGGATGGAGGTGAAAATCGTCGCCGGAGTCGTGTTTCCAAGATGGACCACAGATGTTCAATTATGTTGAGATCTGGAGATTGGGCGGGCCAGGGGAGGTGTTGAACTTCATCCCGATGTTCCTCAAACCACGCTGCAACAACTCCAGCTGTATGAATGGGTGCATTATCATCCTGGAATATGGCGTCATTGTCCGGGAACAACATCCGGGCCATAGGATGCAAGTGGTCTCCTAAAATTGCGACATAATCGTTGGCAGTGATGCGTCCGCGAAGTGTGACCACAGGACCCAATGAAAACCATGATATTGCGGCCCACAGCATCACCGTGCCGCCGCCATGTTTCACAGTTGGGCGGAGACACTGCAGATCATACGCTTCTTTGGGCGTTCTCCACACATAAACACGGCCCGTGGTTTGGAATAGGGTGAATGGTGACTCATCCGACCATACCACACGTTTCCGGTCGTCAACGGTCCAAGTTGCATGGTCGCGGCACCATTTGCGGCGTGCTAAAGCGTTTTGGTCCCTGATGAGAGGTTTGGCCCGTGCAACACGACCCCGTAAGTTCATGTCATGTAATTCGCGGCGGACTGTGATTGTCGAAACAGGTTGGGGGAGGTGCTGATTGAGTTCCTCCGTCACTTGCACCGCAGTGGCACGACGGTTCTGCGTGACAATGCGCTTTAATACCCGGCGTGCCCTGTCACTGATGCTTTTCTTCCGCCCACTGTTCCGCTTCCCCGATGTGGTTTTCCCGTGTGTTGTGTAGGCCGTCATCACCTTCGACACTGTCCCTGGCGACACACCTAACACACTAGCCACTGCCGTCACACTCACTCCACATAACCGCGCACCAACAATTTGCCCTCTTTGAAACTCTGAGAGGTCTCCCATTTTACACTACCTCCGTCTGCTGCAGCCACTGCACACTCCTGTTCCACGACGCCTGACGTAGTATGGAGACCGACCTAACACACCACCACCAGCAGTCCGGCGCTGCGGTCGCCACGACACCACTGCCAACCCATACATCTGACGTGTTGCCAACTACAGGTGTTTCCATTATTCTGATAAGCATCTGTATATAACGGGCAGCGTGATAGTTGACCTGAAAGTAATTAACAAAATGCCCAACAAATTGTTGAATTTGAATTTATTGATTGCCTTTAGGCATATCAGGCTCAGGCCGGGATAGGGTGGGGAATATTGGAAGGTAGTCATCGAGGACCTAGTTAGTTAGGTACCATCTCAGCAATTTCCTGGCATGACTGAGGAATGTCCTGGAAGAACCGCAGTCAGGGTGGCCGGCCGCTGGGATCGTTCCCAGGACCTTTAGATAGCAAAGCAAATGCTCTACCAACTGAGCGGCCGCTTGGTTCCAACAAATTGTTTACATAGTATATTTATGTGGGTATTTCCTGGTGAAAAGCTCGTTTTTCTTGTAATGCAGATGATAATATAAACATACGTTCTTACATGTTTGAGTATTTTCGAAAATCATCAGTTTACAAATTAGGAGTCATATTGTGAAACAACCTCTGTCTCTGTTTTTACGCCCGCTCTCGTTCCAGTACCTTGCATATTGCGAACTTGACATGTCCTAACTGCAGCGTACTTACAGTGGCAATTTCGTGATAGAGAAAGTCAACTTAGCTGTTTTCTTACCCCCCCCCCCCATGGTCCATGGGTTTGAACCCCACTGGTGGCCATCCTAAATAAATTGGTCTTGTGTTTCACTAGGAAAGTGCTGAGATGGTGCGTCAGCTAAGACCTTTGTCGTTACCTTCCCCATCCTTGCCCCTCCCTGAAGAGTGATCACCGAGGTATGTGGTCCGTCAGACGTGGTAGGCTTAGGCCAAAAATTACCAGTTCAGTTGTAGAGGAGAATTTAAATGTAAACTTTAAAAATAATCTGTACTTGCTTTGGCTGATAATTTTATTAGCGTAGTAGTAATGAAGTTTTCTACACCGCGGCATCATAGGTGATGAATTACCTTTCCCTTTTTCATGAAAAAGGTTTTGTCCGGTTAAGGAAAGTTGAGTGCCTAATTGGGTCTTCGAAGTCTTACGAAATTCATTATCGTGGTAGACATTGAATCAGTATTGAATTATATGCTCTTATAATTCAAATCTTACAAGGGATCGCTTCCGGTAAGCTCCTTCTTTCAGCTTTTGGACACATTTCGAACGTTAAAAAAATTATTACCGATTGGGGATTAATAACTAGGACCAATCTTGTCTAAAACTTTCCGGCATTGATAGTGAAATTCCTAAAGTGTAAAATCCTATAACCACTGCTCCGTCTATATTGTAGTGTATGTGCTGGGACACTCAGTAAACTGAAAATTCTTTGCGCACAGGAGCAAAAAAGGAAACAGAGAGATAGCGTTTTAGTAGCAATTCGAAGCAGACTACATATCAGTAGGTCACATGATTTTTGGACGGTTGCGATGTGGTGAGTAGAAAATTGGTCTATATGGCGATAATCAGTAACCTCAAGCTGTAACTGCAAATCCTTAGTCAAACACGCAATTACGAGAAAGCGACTTGGCTGTTGCAGGGTTTTATTTCGTGGAGATTTCATTGCTCGCCTTTCGTGCTGCTAGGTATGCAAATGCCAGGCAAGAGCAAACGAAACAAAGTATTTGTTGTGTGTGAGAGAGAGGTAGGTAGGTAGGTAGGTAGGTGGGTGAAGGAAATTCGGTAGAGAAAATCTCCAACAGTTTTACCCACTCTCGTACTTTTTAGTGAGTTTTCTAAAGGAGATGGTCTTTAATTTAACTTCATTTGTTAGCAGTTGTGTAAGACGGAATTGATTTTTTAAACGTCATGTACGCGCAGAGCAGTAGGCATTTTCAAGCGTACGGGCAGAGCAGACGATAACTGTGTGTTGCTCTGCAATAGTAACGCCGCGTTAGCTAGAAATCTCGTACCGTTGATGGAAGCAGCCAACAGTAGTGTAATAATAGTAGGCTAAGTCAGACTTCTATTCGAAGTAGTCGATTCAGTTTCCATAGGGCATATGATTAGTAATTTGTAGATTATTATTGTTTTTGTTTTTTTAATCAATCAATAAATCTAATCTGTAAAGCAACTACAAGCATGTTAATTTTCTGGGATTTTACTCGTAAACATTCAATAAGATATGCAGATCAATAAATGACATTTACAATAATTTAACTTCCATAAATAATTTTTCTGTATAGTCCATGTTTATAAATACCCCGATGAAAATCTGAGTTCATCAAACTATTGTAACTAACCAAACATACGCAAAATAAAGAACAACTGTATTAGCACATTGACAAAAATTCAAAGCCCGGTTCTGTTGATAGGTCTTTTTGCATTACTCCTTTTTTCCTGTCAGTGCAGTGATTATTGCGCACTAAGTGTAAATTTTATTTTTCAGGAGATTTTGAGTCGCGGTTTGCTAACCGTTTCCACAGTCTTGATGAATTTCCTATGCCCGATCGATTCAGAAATGTGATTAAGACATACAATAGTAAAAATGGTAAGTATATGAGTTATGTTTTCTCTGCGTATGTGTAGGTATTGAGTAGCTAAATATATATGTCACTAGCACAAAGGAAAGCCGGAAGGGCAGTGGAAGGTAAATTTACAATAAAAAGAAAGGAGTTTACTTACAGCTTATTTGTAATTAATTTAAAGATACTTCTTTAATATTTCGGGCTTTAAAAGTTCTTATTCATGACGGGAGAAGAAACGACGGACACGTGCAGATTGATTAAAAAACTAAGACGATAGTGGTGCCACGTAGTGACGACGCATCAAGCTTGGAACAGTTGACTTCTGTATAGCGTGTAGTTTCAGGAGCTTGGAACACTTGACAGCTGTACTGCGTGTAAGTTCGGAAGGGGATCGGGCAAGAAAATTTGTTGAAAATGCTGAGCAAACGGGAGGTTTAGAGTTATTGAAGGTTAACGCAAGGTTTCATTTTTGCGCTCAAGCCATGAATATATGCCTCCTCCCACAGACGGCGTGTTGAGGTGCTGGTCGTTGGGGGCAGTGTGTGTATTATGGCAACAAGGAAAGATAGATCAAAATTAGTGTGCAAGGCGATTGGGGCATCCGGTTTGTTGATAGTGCAAAAGTGGCGATGGTTATTAAGATTAAGAGACCCACCTGTTTCCCCCACATAAAAGGAATCACAGAATTTGCATGTTAGTATGTATATAACACTAGAGGTGTGGCATGTACCTTTGGGATTTAGGTTGTAGCGGCCACTAGCAGTATTGATAGTGACTGTGGGAAAAGTGACGAAACTATATGTAGGATCTGCTCCATTTTCATCACTTTCCCCACAGTCAGTATCAATACTGCCAGTGGCCGGTACAACCTAAATCCCAACGGTACATGCCACACATCTAATGTAATATACATACTAACATGCAAATTCTGTTATGCCTTTTATGTGGGGGAAACAGGTGGGTCTCTCAACCTTAATCTTACTAACCATCGCCACTTTTGCACTCATTAATCTTAATAACCATCGCCACTTTTACACAATTAACAAACGGGATGTCCCAGTCACACAACACCAATTTTTATGTATCTGTCCTTGTTTCTGTAATACACACATTGCCTCCTACGACCAAAACCTCAACACGCCGTCTGTGGGAGGAGGAATTTATTCATGGCTTTGAGCGCAAAAATGAAACCTGGCGTTAAACTTCAATAACTCTAAATCGTTTGCTCTGCATTTTGAACAAATTTTCTTCCACGATTTCCTCCCGAACAGTCAACTGTGCCAGGCCTAATGCGTTGTCATTACGTGGCGTCACTTTCGTCTTAGTCTTTTATTGAATCCATATGTGTCTATCGTTTCTTCTCTCGTCATGAATCAGAACTTTTAAAGCCCGAAATATTGAAGAAGTTTTTTAAATTACTGTGTGTGTTGTCTAATGTCCAGTTAATGTTGATGGAAGCAGGTTGTCTGTCAGAGCGAATTCTTCATAATAGAAAATGCAACATTGTAAAGTATTTAAATACCAATATCTTATACCATCGATAATATTTTGGACGTTATCGTTATTGCTGCGAAAACAGACGACAATGCACGTGGGGAAACAGCGTTAGGTTCTAATTGAAATACAGAAATGCAGTGAACGCTAAGTATAGACAGATATGCAACAATTTAGGTTGTCAGCTCTCGTATATACCAGTTTATTCCTGGATATTCCGTCTATTTTAAACCCGTTCGCGTGAGCTATAATAAAATTTATTTTATAGTGACACTTCCCTGATGACATGTTGCAATATGGACAACTACTACTTCGTTTTTTACTTCCTATGTGTTGGAATCAGAATTGTAGAAAGCTTGTAAAAAGCAAGTTTCACGAATAATAAATGAGGAGAATTTCTTAAAATATTCACTGCGCTTTCAAGGGTAGGGGTCAAGAAAATGATTAATGGCAGTTTCTCAATAAATCATTGAGGTGATGCGTCTTTTGAATAGTTAAATTTTAACTATGAATATACGTTTGTTCATAACCCTCAGTGTAAACTGCGTAACATTATTTAGTCAAGTTTTTCGTTTTACTTAAGATGCTTTTGTTGTTCTGTATCATGTATAGCAAGAATTTGAATGATAAATTTTGGTGAGAAATGTAACGCTTTTGGTGAGAAATGTAACGCTTTCCACCGCAACTCCACAGCCTTTTACTAATTGCCTGTTGTTACAGTTATCAATTGAAGCATAATGCAGCAATATTCCAACTTAAGGTTCGAGATTTCCTACTTCGTGGGGGCAGAGATAAGATCTCTCTGGTGGCAGGTCGTTACCAGCAATTGTGGAGAATTCAAAATCGAGAACATTTATGAGCAGCAAAGTGTAAGGGTGGTATTAAAATTGAATTTTATTTATGGCTTTTAGGCATATTTGACTTGGGGCTGGATAGAGTAAGAGATGTCATGAAAGGAAGTTTGAAGGTACTATTTCGGCTTAAGCCTAGTATGACTTAGGGAAGAAAAAAAAAAACCCCTGGGCAGAAAACTAATTCAGTATGGCTGACTGCTACGTTCGATCCCAGAACCTCCGAGTGCGAATCAAATCAAAAAGTATAATACCGAGATAGTGGAAGAAAGTTTGGAAGATTACATGTGGATGAGAGCTGCATGCAGTATTTTCCAAAGTAGTTTCAAGCCAGCCGTCGAGGACAGGTTGAAGTTATGAGGTGAAAAGACCAGATTTAATGTAGTGCAAGTTAACATTTATGAAATACTATTAACGTTTCTCTCGTAGTGAGTTAATCAATTGACCATTACAAGTAGATATTTTATGAAATAGTTTAATTAGAGAATAGAATGTTTGCAAAGAGTGTTCACTAACTAATAGTGTTTGGTCCAGAATAACCTCTCAGCAACGGAACAACTGACCGTAGCTTCTAAAAGCTAACGTATGCCCCTCCGTTGTATTTTTTTTTTAATAAACCTCGGTATTATGTGGTATTCAAAATAGTGGTGGTGCTTGGATGGCATATATAGTCATTTTACCATTGCATCTGTCACGTGTAGAAATTTGCAGTTTGGTGAAGTACCACACTTTAAAAATGTCATGCTCAAACGATCAATAATCAAATAACACTCGTTACTTACGTATTTCCGAAATAATAATAATAATAATTAAAATAATAAATAATAAATAATAGTTGAAAGAAAACTGTTATTTTCTGTCATGTATGTTCTCATACTTTACCTTTGGATTCAGCACTGCAAAGTGATCCGTTGGAAAGCGCTCACTTCACATTCATTGTTTCTTCTATTTTCTGACCCTTAATTTATCAGAAACGGGAACCAATCACCGTAAGAATCCATAGTTCAAATCCCATTTTTTTTTTTTTTTTTAATAGTGTGTATGTAAAAGCTTGCGCAAACAGTTCTTTCACAACGTTATTTCCTAAACAACACAAATGTCAAAGTAAAATTTAGATTTAGACGATTAAAGTACAATTTCATACAGTATGTTATGCTTCAGTACAATAGCAGATCCTCGTATATTTTGAATGAATTATTGTAACATTTAATTATTGTTTAAGAGGGCTCCTCGCTCCAACCCCCACATGTTAAACATTTTTCAAAATATTTCAAATACTAAGAGCACTATCAAAAATGTAAAAACATAGCGTACTAGAACTTACAAATTACTATGAAATACAATGGACAGCGATCTCGAAATCTTGTTTATTGATTAGTGCTGAGACTTGAATTAAATAATGACGTCATAATCTTTGAAAACGTATCACTCATCAATCCACAAGACCTCGAGATCGCTGTCCATTGTATTTCATAGTAATTTGTAAGCTCTAGTGCGCTATGTTCTTACATTTTTGATAGTGCTCTTAGTTTCTGAAATATTTTGAAAAATGTTTTAAAAGGAGCGAGGAGCCCACTTAAGATAGATGACTAATTCATTGGGTTGGAGGAACTAGTTTTGGAGAGAAAGATTTATTATTCTGATGTTGTGTGGAACATAAATAACAAAGTGGACACTGATACCTATTCTGTGTATATCCAATATATATAATGTTGCCAAAGTAATGAGTGGTATTTTATCACTAAAGACTCGTCTACACAGGGCGAGTACTTGGGTGAATGACTACTGGGCCCAGTACTGGCTCTGTGTAAGCACATGGGGAAGTAGACCGTCAAGTGCCAGAGCAAGTATTTGGGCGAGGAGAGTGGTTCGATTGAAAGCGTAGTAATCGACCCAGTAACAGACGAGTGGATCAGCGCGTGCAGTCAGTGTTTTTTTTTTCCTTCGCAAGATGAGGCTTGACCGTCCTTCCTCGTTACTCGCCTCGAATGTGTTCAGATGTACTGGCATGAACATTTATCTGTTCAAACGTACTTGCATTAGCAGTTACAAAGCCAGTCCTCATCTCAGTACACTGGAAGCAGTATTCGGCCCATTACTCGCCGTGGGTAAACCAGCCTTTAATGGGGATTAATTTGGACCTTAAATATGGTTACGTAATATCAGTTTCTCAAGGATACGTGGAAAGGGTATGAGAGCGTTTAGTCCTTACTGTGTAAGAAGTTTATAAAACGAAAAGTAATTGTAAAAGAGAAAAGATCACTTTATATGTAATCATTTTATTTATTACAGATTAATTTATTTTACTTTAAAATAATACATTTATGTTGAAGATGATGATTATGATTTTCAGGCCAGTGCTTTGCAGGAGAGTTTGCCAATAAAGCTACAGTGCATCTGCCTGCTTCAGTTATTTACAACCTGAAATAATTAATCGTATCCCGATGTATTTAAGAGTGAGTTTATTCGTGTGATTCGCAGTTCTGCTGGGGTTAAGGTTGTAGATTACTGAGACAGGTGTGGTTGTAAGCAAAAAAATACCCTAAAACCAAAAGCATTGATAGTATAGATTTTGTATATATTGTTAAATCTTATTTCTGTGCTTTTTTATGGTACGCCATATTTTCTAATTGGCTTCCTGGTGGTGGATTTTTTATAATATGTAATTTAGAAGACAGTTTGATCAAATAAGCCAATAGGACAAGAAGTTTCCCGTAAATTGTAATGTAAAGTAGTGAAACCAATCAGTGAGCTGAAATGGCTAATAAACTTAAACAACAGTAAATAAAAGAATTTGCGTTGCGTTGCAGTTAAATTGTAAATAAAATACCTGCTTTCAGTTTGGTTTGAATGCCTAAAAGTAGTTAATAAAAACGGTACTATAAAAATTAGCATGCATCTAAGTAAACAGTTCGTAGTATCGTTTTGTTTTTAAGTAATGCGCATGTGGTTCAGTTTGTAGTTACATTTTTTTTTTTTTTAATTTTTCCAATATAAGTGGCCTGTATTACCTATATTTCGTGAAATCTCCGACATCAGAAAGGAATGATTAGCAGTTAATTCTCTTCATTAGTATCATGCATAGATCCAAATATGTGAATAGTATGTATGGCCTTAGTATCGTCAGTTTCACTCTGAAATCGTAAAAACTGGAAGACACTGATGAAAACAATGCATCATTAATTAAATAGTTTGCTTTCGTGAGCTATACGACAGTGTATAAAACGTTTCGTCATGGTGAAATATTTACTATTAATTCATTAAGTGCATTTTTGGTCCCTTGCCATCTGTTTCAGTGCGCATTGTTTGTTGAAAATCTAAGCCTAAGAGATGAATTCTTTCGTAATAGTCCACTTATTTGGTAATGAAATAGTCTTCAATTGACAATTAAAAAGGTTAATTATTATTAAATGTTATCAGGATTTAAGACACGTAATAATGGCACTTATCAAAACTGTTAATTGACATCATTGAATCATTCTGAACAACTGTAGTTTAACAAAATAGTTTTTTTTTCTCTGAATGCGCCGTGTCAGTGAGAGATCTTATCTAAAGATCTTAAAAATTTCTGCTGAGGATGAGAGTTCAGTTTCAACCATTATCTAATATGAATGTTTTGTATCGACTGTCCTTCCATTGTAAAAATTCTTTGGAAATGGATCTTATTATCTTTTTCTGTTAAACTGTCGTTTAAGAGAATAAGAATTGTAATACTAACAGGTGTGTTTTTCAGTTACAGCAAAGCAACAAGCTCCATTGCCTCCAGTATCCCAGAGTTCTCATCCGCCAGTTGTGCAGTTGGGGAACAAAATGTATGCTAGCAATACATCTGTTTGTTAACCTACGTTGTATGTAGATGCATTGGAGCAGTCGTATCGAGTCTTCCGTTGGCATTAACCAATGATTTATGGAGCAGAAACAGTATCGCATCAAAGGAAAGAATGATACTTTCTGACAAACATACCTAGCTTTTCTTGGACCTTCGAGTGACGAACGAAATGCTGACGCAGCACGTGAACGGATCCAAAGTACCCTAATGGGAGAGCAGGTGTCGAAGTACTGTAGCTTTTTACTCGTCACATTCTTTGCTTTTTTTTTTTTTAAATGAAGTCATTACTTGGCTGTGATGAATGAAATGAAATACAGGTGGAAGTAACGTTACTAATACAGACGCTATTGTGTGGATTAGTGCAAGTAAAATCCAGCCTCGTTATTTTCTTGTTTTGATTTCATGTTGAAATAAATACAAATGAAGTCGTGTCCTGCTAAAGAAGCATGGAATGCCATGTAATCCGCAGTTCATCCAGTTCCTCGATTGAGGTGAAGTATCAAATTTAACTAACTTTATGCCAAATGTTTCTGTGGTTTCATTTTAAAAATGGAAGTGTTTTTTGGGTGGAAGTCTACTGAGGTTTTTTTCTTTTGTATATTATATACTGGAAAGTTATCTGCAGTACCACCATCAGAAATGTGAACTAAACAAGTGAAATATTTTTTTTTTTTTTTTTTTTTTTTTGAAGGTGGTTCCAGGTTGGGTTCAGCAAATCCAAATGTTACCGAGTGTGATAACCTTTATTAACTAAGAGGAAAGAAAAAGCACAAAATATGTAACGTGTGATTTTTTTTTTTTTTTTGTTCTTTATCCGTTAACGGTGATTCGGTACAAGAAATTACGGAGAAAGCGTTTTAGAGGAGGAAGGTGTTGAGTATTTCTAAAGACTGAGTAAACTTTTTATGACCTGTGTGAGCGGTGTCGAGACTTCACTTGTTTTCAGTTATTCACCTGTGAATTGTTATGATAAAAAGTTGGCTTTTGCCATGTATATATATACATATATAAATATATAAAATGTGGCCAAAGTGTAATATATTAATAAAAGAAGAGAAAAATGGAATAATAATGATAATAATAATAATAATGTATACATTAAGCAGTCAAGACAAAAAATAGAAGCACAAGGTGTAGGACTGGCACAGTAATTACATTCGAATTTAGATGTATATTCGAATAGGAACAAGGAATCAAACGATTGGAAAATGTGACAAAATTAACAAGATCTGTGGAAAGGTGCCCCCTATTTTAAGTTATTTTCAGTTTCTACAGTTGTGTGTTGTTCAGAATTGTACGTCGCTTGCAATGAACTGTTATACTATTTACAGATTATTACTAAACATACCGATTGAAACTAAAACTAATATCTTAAGACTATACTGGTTATTTTTGTTATTCGAAATAGTTGGGAGGTTTTGTACTGTATTCTGTATGTAGGGATTGTGATTCTTCAAGCAAGTAGATATCTAAAGTCATCTGTTTGACAGCGATGAAAGGAAATATTGAAGTGCTTTAACTCTGTATGAAGATACGTCACTCATGTTTTAATATATTAAGAATCTGGGCATGCCTATCTCGTTGGAGTTTCTGTACGTAGGTACATCAAAAGAGAATCCGTAGATATTGAATATGAAACAGGGTAGTTTATATTGTTTGAATTTTACACGACTATCATTATAAGTAAAGAGACAGGATATCTAATCACAAATAAACGGGTAGTTGTTTTCAAGAAATGAATACCAGTAAGTGTACAGTTATTACGGATACTTATCAAGGTTTCTTAAGTAATTTTAGTAATTATACGTACAGTTCGTGATCATAGCAATACTACTACTAATAATAATTCAACGGTTTTCCTTGCTACGTGGGTTTCTTAGATTAGTACTGGTAATGGGTGTTGATTCTACCTCATAAATTCAGAAACTATGCAACTTGTTACTGTTCATAATATTTGATGATTTGAATGCATCTGGGGATATTAGATATCTCAAGGTTTCCTCTTTGATACTGTCCGTAGGTCAAAATGGTTAGTTATTTTCTTGCTGAGTAAAACTGGTTTTATAAACTCCAGACTTGCAGGACTACTATTCATCTCTGCTCCCTTATATATAAGTGAAGAGAAGCTTTTTTATTGAATGGGTTACTGCAGTATTTTGTGCTCGATAATATGCATTACCATACCAGTTATACTAAGTGGAATATAAACTCTGACACCGGTAAATGTGATAATGATTTCGAGTCTGATGAATTGGTTCGAACTGAGTCCTGTCATGTTTCAGATCTGGAGTAGTACATACACATATATACATTTAGATAAGCTACAAATATTTTATATATGTAGACATTTCAGGCAATAGTTCGTTTAGCCAATCAGGATCAGATATCAGCATTATTTTATTGCACGATGAAATAAAAGCTTTTGTAAGTGTGTTAGACTTCAGAAAACAATCTCGCTACTACTGTGCCATGATACGCCCTTTTTCTGGAAGTCGGATTGAGGAATGTTATTAAATAATTCATATTGTACAGAATCTATTTCTGTGTCGTTGATGGAAAACAGATAATGATTATGGAGCATAAAATCAATACAAATTATTGAAGTACCAACGTGTTCTGTGCAATGCAAGAGAGGTAATTAAGAAAGATAATGGTTTGATATTGGGATTGCTTTTTGAATGAGTTTATGTACATTTTTCAGTATTGGAAACTGTTAAGATTATATTTTGATTTATTTTAGAGGCAGGGGGCATCCACTACAATCTGACAAATTAGCATAATTAATGTACAACTTGATGAATTAGAACCGCCAATCGATGAAGTATTGAAAATACTAAACGTATTTTTGAGACCAGTATTATTAACATCAGCTCCACCTTGTGTGCTCGAAGCAAACTGTTTTATATTACACGATTTTAAGATCATTATCATTGCAATGTGCACGCACATTTTGTAACGTTAATTTATATGTGCTAACAGTTAATAATAACCTATTGCTCATCTGGGGTATTGATGATTGATGTTTTGTTTTGTCGTTTGCTAGAATTCCTTTCATGTTCTGTTCTCCTTGTAGTCACGTATTTGTGCAAGCGTAAAAAAATGCCTGTAAATTGTCTACGATGTACAATGCTGAATCATTGAAGTCAGTTTCTGGATCTAAGATTTTTCGTAGTATTTCGCAGTTGGTATTTTCACTTCGACCTTCATTCGAATGGACTGTAACATAAATAGCTATCGTCAAGCATAGCAGATACAAACTGATAATGAGGTGAATAGTTCGTGTGAGGCAATACGTTTCAATTTCAGGCTGGTTCTTATCCGATTAACTACTCGAGCCTTAGCATCGTATCACAGCCATCCGTCACGTGATTAATTGTTTTGTCTTCAATAATTGTTGATTGGATGCGTTGGTGATGCAGCTACTCAAAGCACACATGAAAAACATCAGGGGCCACGGTGGCTCAGTCGGTAGAGCGCTCACCTCTCGTGCTAGTGGTCGACGGATCGATCCCTGTTCATGCCATGTGGGCTTTGTGGTGGACAAACACCGTGTGCGTGGGTTTTCTCGGGGTTCTCCCACTTTCTTCATTCCACCAATTCATCCTATCATCATCCATACGGCGCGAGCCATAGTTGCCTAAAGGCCTTAAAAATAAATTCAAAAGTGCACTGTAAAGATTCTAGCACTATTTTGTATCATTCGTCCAAATCTGAGACGTAACTGCAACATGTTTTTACTGAGTGAACAGAACTGACGTTGAACCCAGTTTTGCGTACGTGCATGTTGTGGAGCGTAGTTCCCAGTACAATTTTAGATTATTTTAGAGACAGTTTTCGGTATTGTATGCTTACAGTAAGCATATAATATTTAACTCGGTTCCCCGTATCGGGACGGGCGTAAGCCATAGTGCTGTTACCGCCCATACAATTAATTTTATCTTATCTTATTTAACTCGGTTAAGTTGCAACTACAACGTTGATTAGCCTGATGAGAACACGCAGTGTTCTTTCCGTACAAGTAGATTTGTTTGGAAGTCAGTGCGCATATATTAGCCTAGAATTTACCTTGCGTAGTTTACCTAATTGTTGACAATCGGTACTTTGTTGTAAACAAGTGTTTAGAAGGAACGGAAGGATTATCGAGGGGTGTATAGATAGATTACTGCCTTGTAATCAACTAGTCGGGATCCGATTTGCGGCGCTTTTTTAGATTAATTTTCCCGGTATATCGAGTATACTTTACACATTGGGCTTTAGTACTGTGGGAGACTTGTACTAAAGTTCGAACTGCAGTAATTTACTAACTGATATTGTGCACGCAAGAAGGCCAACTGCAAAGTATGTGATTTTTTTTTACATGTTATTGTAGCTCAGAAAAGTTTTGTACATCAATCTCTCTAAAAGAACTAACGTGTCAACTATAAACATAGTTCTTTTGAAAGTATAGAACACAGTAAGACAATGAAATGATAGGAAAATACAAGTGAGAAGCACCTAAGCTCTTCTAATACGACCTGTTTCGGGAATGACTGACGTAAGTGGAACTGACATGGATATAAAAATATAAGGAAAGTTTTTGTATAAAAATTACCATTCGCAAAAATCATTAACAATATTTTTATATCTATATTCATGGCTCATTCTCAAAATATGGCGCATTAGAAGTGCTTTTCAATTTCCTATTCTGTACTTTCCCGTGAATCCAATATCTTACAGTGTCTGTACTTCGAAAAGGACGTTTCAAGTTTATAGTTGATATGTAAGTTTCTTGAACTATTAATATACATTTTTTTTTTTGGGAGCTACAATAACATGCAAGTAAATTAGATTTATATAATTTAATTCCGTAGAATACCTAATTTGCTTTAAATGCGTGTAGCAAGAATATTTTTCAGAGCTAATAAACTTCCTGTGGTGAGTTGAATATGAAGATTTAAAAGCTGTTTGTCGATTGAGTAGTTAAAAATGGAATTTGAACTTGAATTTATTTAAGGCCTTTTGGCATCTTTAGCTCAGGTCAGACTGGGTTAGGTAAAGAATGGATAAAGTATCGGCCAGGGCCTTACTTAAGACACCATCCCGACATTTGCCAGGTGAAACCGAGGGAAAACCTGCGTATCCACCCATTGCCGTTCCAAAGTCCGCGACGTTACCGCCTGGACCACGAGGATTGATGGATTTAAAATTTAGCTTCAGCCAGGAACTGTTATATTTGTACTTCTCTACTCGTGATCAATATCTGTTACAGCTTCTTTCGTGCGTGGTTCGTTTTATCTTGTCCAGCCTTTCTGTTTACTGAAGTGTCATTTTCTGTATTTATTTGTCAGTATGTAGTAGAACAATCGTGGCACGTCGTCTAATTGATTTATACTTGTTCAGGTGTTTCCTTGTGCAACCTTATTTGTAATGCTACTTGTGAGTGAATTTCTGTGATTACAAATTTAGTGTCAACAATATAGAAGCATTCAAGTCACTCATCCGCCGTGTTCGCTTCCAATAACAAAAATTTGTTTAAAACTTTGTTGATTTGGACCATTTTAGTAACTAATGACTTCGGTCCATCACGATTCCACTAGCTATTAAGTTTCTAAAATCCACAAACATCCATGTCCCAGCCGTGATTCAAATACGGGACTTTAGAGACCCTGGCCTGACGCATCAGACCGCACTGCTATCACGGTCGACAATTTGTTTAAGTGTATAACTTGAGTTACAAGTAAATACGCGTACCGCTTTTTGTTCAGTGGGAACATGATTCAGGTTGCCGATCCAATGCAGTGGACAGCACACAAAATGATATAGACCCTGACTAAAACGTACCGAATATCCATGTCCATGCGTAATTAAAGAGTATCATCCTAGCATTCATCTTGCGGGACTCGAAGAAACCATCACACTAGCCGTTAGTACAATTAGAACACGGAATTGTGATGATAGTCAAATAAACTTTCACTCAGCTTCAGTAAATTTATTTAAGTTCCTATTTTGTATACAGTTATTTGACAGATTCACTAGAAACTCTGACAACATTTTTGACAACATGGCGGATCTAGTTACTGCAAATTAGCATTTTTTTAAAAAAAAATTATTAAGTTTCAGGAGTTGCCATTTTACACAGAAACTAAATAACATGAAATTAAATTTTAAACAGCACATAACACAGCAATTGGTCTCAATAACATGACGATTATAATACACAAGAGGAATAACTCAGATATTGGTATTTAGCGTTCGATGGAAAGTGTTTTCTGATCCGAAAATATGAATATTCGAATCAAGATTATTGTACATAATTACTAGTCTATGAAATAAGGAGCGCTGCAGTATACTTGGCCTAGGCGTGGTACAATGAAGGAGGTTATTATTTCTGGTTAATCGCAAGGGAACACGGAAGTAAAATTAAGATACTGCGACGAGAAGAGGGAACGTGGAGACCAAGAACGGATAATAACTCTGGTTTGCTTAAGCTACGTACTGATGGTATTCTTCTTTTGACTATAGCAAGAAAAAAGTTCAGAACAGAATCAATATGAGATAGATTAGAAATACTAGCCATGTTCCAAATTGGGGGGCAATATTCAATTTTAGCGGAGATGAAGGTTTTGTAGAACATACTCGATGAATGAAGGTCCTTAATTTCTGTAAATCTATAGAGAAGACCAAGTAAGCGCATAGAGCTTAGTTATAGAAGTCACGTGATCAGCAAACAGAAGTTTTTCGTCAAATACCACTCTAAGGTCCTTTTGAGAAGAAACTTTAGCGATAGGATTATCTTCAATGATATAGGGAGATGGGATTTGATTCCTCTTTAAAGAAATAGTAAGAAAAGAAGATTTTGAGGGATTTGCTTAACTCCTGATTTCATTTAGTGTCAACTTTTGATTTGTGACAGAAAACTATTCTTGCCGTAACATAGCAGGAGATTTATCGTCTTTGTGTTCTTTCCTTTATCTACTAGGTTAAAAAAAAAATAAAAAAATCGAAGACCAGAAATCGACTTCTTTAATTGTTACGCAGATTGCACTTCATAATTTGGGGAAATACTCAAAAAAGTTTGAGTTGAATTCTGATGTACTTGGGGTAATGTCAGTCGACTGTGTCAGCTCCCTAGTGCCTAACAAAATCACCAAGGGATTGTAAATATGTAAAACATTATGCAAATAAATTGTATAAGAGAATATAAGATTTATCTAATGTACATGCAACCGTGTAACTATTTTTATTCTGTAGTTGAAAGATATTAAATAATGTTACCTTTCAACCTCGTGCATTTTCTTGCATGTTATATGTTTTTAAGTTGAAGAAAATGGGACATTAAAATAGATTTTGTGTGTGTGTGTGTGATATGCTTAAAAGTGGTGTCATATGTGGCAGATGTAATACGCCCATATTTTATATGTTGTGAAAAAATCATATTTTTATATCCTAGCCAGGAGGTTCGTAAATGCGGAAGGAAATAAGTCACCACTTTTCGCTTTCTCAGGTTTTTCTCTGAATTCTTTCCTTACTCTCTCATTATTTCCCAGCAACTGGACATTAAAGTTACGATCTTCCATTTACGAGTGATTACTCACATTTTTAGAGCTATTAATGCCACCCAATGTTATTCAAAAGCACTCTTCTCCATACGCTTATTTTAAACCTTTTACTAGCAAATTTTCTGTTTTGTGTACAATTTTATCGCCGTCAGCACAACAAAAAATAAGTACAAAAGTAGCTACTACTATCATTCCAAACAAATAAGTGAATCGAAACTGAAAATTTCATGTAAACTAAATTATGCAGTAACTATTCCCGCACATTACTTATAGATGGCTTAATTAGCTTCAGAAAAAGTAAACCATTCCTTCAATTGTTACGTGGTTTTGTGTTTCTCATACAAGATCAGATCTGTGAAACATGAGGACGGAATATGAAATCTAGATTACAATTGACAATAGTTATTCCAGTATAGTACTGGACTACATTCATAGGTTACTTTTATAACAAACTTACCTCGAACTTGACATTCTGTCTTTGCTAATACCAAATTGTACAGCTATATCACGGTTATAAACACTACTAGTTTCGCCAGTTCATAAGTCGGGTGCATTTGAATTTTATTTACGACCTTGAGGCATCAAGTTCCTATTAACGTGAGTGAAACTCCACTTCGTTTTGCAGATAGTTTCCAGCTTGGAGCCCAAAGTCGATACCTACAAGGGGAAGAAAATGAGTGATTTTTAATAAATCAGAAACTATGCATTGAATGAAAATTTCGTTTGCGGTATTTGTTTCTAATAACATGGTGGATATCAGGAGTGAATACACGATGTCACCTGGTTCAGTTTTGCCAGCGTGGCATAATATTTTCAATATATTCCCAGTCGGACCTTTAAACATCCCGTTACTTAGAAAACGTACTCCTTCCGACACTCCGGCAGTTGCATATCTTCCTACCTCATTTATCTCCTACTCTGTAACCTATGTTCTGTAGTCTTTTACGTTGGAGAAACACAAACACCTCCAACAATCCGCATCACCCCATACCTGAACCACTTCGACTGCACCTTTGACAATAACCTTCCGAATCAGCATCCTGACTCACCTGCCACAGTTAGAAAGAGATGGGAGTAGACGTACAGGTCTATCCTCTTCCCAAACTATGAACCCGACCTTAACAGCATGTAACTCCCTGCAGTTTCCTTCCTTCCTTTTCTATTTTTCCTTTTTCTCCCTTTATCTTCATTGTTATTATCCCCTCTCCTCCGATTCTTTACCATCATTTCTTTAGAAATTCTCTCACCAACTCCTATTAACCTCCTCACTGCCTTCTTCTCTTGGTATTTTCTACGGACCCTTTGTTTATTTTCCCGCCTTTATAACCTTGCCCAGCGTCAGTTGGTAATATGGCGACTCCTTAACACCAGTCCTTTGTCTCTCATCTCATGAACATGTTCCTGTGAAACGTTGCCGCTTTTCTATTGTTGTGATGTTCGTGTACGCCTGTCTTTGTATATAAGGTGTACATAAGTTTCTCAAATACAGAGGAAAAGCGGTAACATTTCACAGAAGCGTGTTCATGTAAAAGGAGAGGAAATAGAGATGACTGGAGCTCCGGCGCCGCCATCTGACGCTAGGTAACATTGTCCAGGTTATGGAGGCGGGAAAATGACTAAAGGGGCCGGAGAAAACACCAAATTGAGATTGAAGTGTGGAGGTTACTAGGACTGGGTGGAATAAAATAAAAAATGAAAGTAGTAAAGGAAGGAAGAAGGAAGCATCGAAGAAGATAAACTGCTCTGCAGGGACTTACATGCAGATAAGGTCGGGTTCATGGTTAGCGGAGAAGATAGAGCTGTACGTACGTCTGCTCCTATCTCTTGCAAACTGGCAGGTGAGTCGTCAAAGGTGCAGTCGTGATATGAAGTGTGTTCAGGTATGGGGTGAAGCGGACGTTGTGATAATGGACGAGTAGCTATGGTTGTTGATCAGGATTATTAGAGGTGTTTGTGTTTCTTCAACGTAGAAGGCGGAACATAGGTTACAGAGTAGGAGGTAAATGAGATTGAAAGTTATGAAAGTGTCGGAAGAAGTACGTCTTGTTCGTGACGGGATGTTCGAAGGTCAGACGAATCAAAAATAGGCCAGGTTCTGCAGCGGGGTCTGTTGCACTTGCCAGATTTTGGGGAGGTGCCTGAATGGGTCCAGTTCTGGTGAAAATCGTGGTTTTGGGACATGTCGGGAAAATCTTTGTTTCAGGTAACACACTGAGTATGGAGTGTGCCAGTTTGAGGTCCGCCTAGTAACCCCCTCACTTCCTTCACCCTTTGGTGCTTTCTCCGGCTCCTTCAGTCATTTTCCTGCCTCCATAACCTGGTCACTGTTACCCAGCGTCAGTTGCAAACATAGCGGCTCCCTAGCTTCAGTTATATCTGTCTACTCTCCTTTTATTTAAACACGCGTCTTCGAAACGTTGCCGCTTTTCTTCTGTGTCTGAAACACGTACACCTGTCTTTGCACCGTAACTTGAAAGTTTTCGTTCTTTTTGTGAAAGAAAAGTTAAAACAGAAGAAATATGTTAAAATATCTAACAAGATAAACCAGCCATGAATTTTAATCCATATGATATTGACTTATTGTATATTATTTCTTTTACGTACACCGTGCAAGCCATTGTGAATTTTTTTTCTCATTGTTAGAAGGCACTTACTAGTCTAATTTATTTGCAAGCTCTTTCTAATCCATGACCTTGCTAACTTGTAAGAAATGGAGCTAATTCTGCGTACATTTTGGTATTTCGTATATCGTCGCCGATTTAAAGAAATCTCGCATAGCAGCCAACTTCGGCGAAAATTACTATCCTGCATATTTCGACTCGCGTTCTGTCAAGGGAGCTATCCCCGAAGTAGTTCTTAGTTTTTCCAACAGATTGTGTTGTAATATCGGCAAGAGTAGTACCGTGTATGAAGGACTTCAGATTTAGTACATTTTTCTTCTTTTAAATTTACTTTTGCGACGTAGGCAGTATTATAAAATGGCGACGATAATCCTCTCTACTGTTCCCTGACAATGAATGAGTTTTGCTTTTGACTCTACTTGAGTGTGGTTTCCTTTCTCGATAAGTTTGAAGATTACTTGAACTTCTTTTTGTTAGCGCTAATTAATTTATCAGTTGAAATCATGAATTTATGTTGACACAACTTGCAATATACAAGGCCTGTCTGAAAAGTATCCGACCATAGGTCAGGAAAATAAGACTACATACTTGGTGTGTTTCAAATGCTAATCACCTTCGAAATATGACCCTGCAGCTTCCACACACTTAACCCATTGATCCTGCCATTGCTAGAATCATGCCTGGAACGCATCTTTTGGAACTGCTGTCAGCGCCGCCCTCACGTTGTGGATGATGGCCTCTCGGATGTCAAAGCGGTACCTTTGAGTGTCGATTTGACTACTGATAAGCCAGAAATTACAAGGAGCTGGAGAGCATCTTGATAAATGACAGGAATGCCGTTCTTTGTCAGGAAATATTGGATCAATATGTTTACTAGGAATCTTTCAGAGAGCTCTCATAGGCAAGTATTTTTACTTTCATTTATTTGTGAAACTATTTGCTAGTGTTAGAAGCAAATTATGAAGAAGATTCCGAATATTAATCATAGTTGAAAAGGGAAATGTTAGGTATTTTCTGATTTCATCTAGCTTAGTATCTATGGACATGCAGTGGCAGATATAGACCCGCGAGTGCGAATAAGCAGGAGAGGCTAAAGAAGAAAACTGCGCCCACGCAAAACATACATTTTCAGATCTTTCCTTTATATACTAATTTATTTGAAATTGACTAACTTAAAGTTCATTGTCCAGAAGGACATTCAATTTCACATTGGAGGAGGAAGTAAGCAAAAGCAATAATTGAATATATTAATATTTATAAACTTATTTATGCCACCATGAAGGAAGTGAAAAAATCAAAAAAAAAAATCCCAGAGTTTTTACCTTCCAAGGAAACGGAGCGGTACCAGCGAAGAGTCATAGCTGAGCATTGACAGAGAGAGGGCCGTCAAGAAAATGGTTAGTAATGTACGGTGTCTACTGACCTGAAAAACCTTGAAAACTTGGAATTTTTTTTTTTGGACCTTGAATTCGAGCCGAAACCTGGATTTTTTTTTTTAATTATTTTTAACTTAAATTTTCACTTTATTAATTTTGCTCTGTAAACAGTCAGAATAAGCAATTGAATTTGTAAATTTAAAATCACAGAATGAGGTACTTAAGGTAATTATTTGTGTAAGAAGCTCTCGAAGACCCTCAGACTTCTTGTGACTACAGGTGTGGCGACCCTGTGGATACTCGAGCTTACGTCAGCTATACTTCTTTCTGATGGATGCTCTGTTTTTATTCTCATTTCAACTTTCTCTTATCCCCTACTTTAATCAACCCATGTCTTGTTGAATGTTCTATTTGGTTTAATGTGCTTCTGTACTTTGGGTCTGAGGTTACTAAGTTTTGAAGTTACCTTAACTTCAATAGATATATTGTCAAGTATTTTAATTCAAATAAAGGACAAAGAACGCGTCGAAAACTACAGAGCAATTAGTTTACTGTCAGTCCTATACAAAATGTTCACCAAAGTTATTTTGAATAGTATTGAACGGGACTTAGATTTTAACCAGGGAAGGGAACAAACCGGATTTCGTCGTGGATTTAGCATTACCACATAAAAACAATGAATGAAGTTATGGAAAGGACTAATGAAAATGAACTTCCGCTATGTTTGGGATTCTTAGATTTTGAAAAAGTTTTCGATTCGATCTTCTTGGCAGCTCTACTTAATAATCATTTGAACATCAAGGCATCGAAAGTACATACATCAAGCTACTGCGAAACATTTACTGACTGCTACATCTGTCATTAGACTACATCAAGAAAGTGAAAAATTTAAAGTTGGAAAAAGGGTGAAGCAAGGAGATTCAATTTCTTCAAAATTGTTTTCAGCTGTCCTGGAGAGAGTGTTCCAAAATTTAAACTGGGATGAAGTTGGAATTAAAATTAATGGCGAATATCTTAATCACCACTGGAAGAACTGTGTAATGGGAGTTCGAAAATAGGACTTGAAATGAATTTAGTAAAACAAAAGTATTGTACAACCAACATGCTGCAAAGAAGGAAGTAAAGATTGACGGAGAGCCAATAGGCATAGTTGATGAGTATGTTTACCTAGGCCAGCTCAAAACATCGAATGCTAAGTTGACTGATAAAATAAATAGAAGATGTAAAATGGCGTGGAGTTTTTTTGGAAGACTACACTTTATTTTCAAAAGCAAACTACCAATGTGTCTGAAGCGTAAAGTTTATAATCAATGTGTCTTACCTGTGATGATGTACGGCTGCGAAACTTGGACATTGAATGCGCAAACGACTTAAAG
>JAGDQP010028274.1:0-16248 GCA_022664845.1 Lepisma saccharinum | reverse complement strand
ATTTTATTAGGTACTTGAAAAAAAAAGATTTAAATTTTGTACAAACACTTCTTCAAATTTTGTAGGAGTGTTTGGAATTTTGAAATTCAGGAAAATTCTGTAATTGAAACTTGGATTCAGGGATCGGAATGCCCTTTTTTGTGATTCGGAATTCCTCAATGTCACAATTTCGGGAAGTCGGAATTCTGGAACATGAGAAAGAGTAAAAAATATTGTATATCACTTGTTTTTACTTAGGCGAGTTCGAAATTTCTTAATGTAGGAAAGTCTGAATATTGAAAAGTCACAATTCTAGAATTTCAAAAATTCGGAATTGATTCCGTTCTTTCGAGCATCCTTAAATCCGAGGTTTATTTTATAATAAAAATTTGGTTTCTGTCTAATCTTCTGTACATTGAAGATCTTACTTAAGTGCAATTCTATTAAGCTGCTGAAATGCTGTTATATTGAGGAACATATCAGAAACTAGGTTTTGAACGAAAACTGAATTTCATTCTTTAGTTGCTTAGTTCTCCAAAAGCAGTTTTTTTTCTATTTCTAAAATTGAAAGGACAGACACTAAACGCTTCAAAGACACTCCATCACTGCACTACAGTGAAGTTGAAGCATCTTCTATCTGCCTCATTTCAGGGATAT
Source organism: Lepisma saccharinum (assembly GCA_022664845.1). Classification (NCBI taxonomy): domain Eukaryota; kingdom Metazoa; phylum Arthropoda; class Insecta; order Zygentoma; family Lepismatidae; genus Lepisma; species Lepisma saccharinum. The sequence continues at coordinate 15,612 of JAGDQP010028274.1, read as the reverse complement.
TAAAATTCTTCGTGGTCCTTTGAGTGAAGTTTTTGGTCATAACATATATTAAACACTTATGAGCGAGAGTAGTGCCCCAAGTTCCACCGAGCACAAGTGTCGGGCGTGCTAGCATACTCTTAAATCTAATTGATAAAAACTAAGAAAGTGGAAATAAAAAACTGGGAGGAAAAATGTATCTATTTTATTGGGTCGCATGGAGTGTTGGACTCCAGTACTGCATATTGCAGGACCATAAATCAAAATAATTAAATAGTATATTTAATTATGTTCTTCTCTTTTAACAAAACCAGGTACAAGATCTTACGTAGAATGGTAACATAATTAGTAGCGACATGTTCATACATAATGTTAATTACATTGGAATGAATAAAGTAGAACTAAAAAGACATTATTGATAACAAAAATATAAAATATGAATTGTTATAAAAAAGAAACGGAATGGTTTGCTTGAGAAATCTAAAAGTTACTCACTTCACATTTTGCCAAATTTTAGTGCTGCCATCTTTTGACCACAATTTCAACTTTTCTTATTATACATTCCATGTAGCTAATTATGGCTCATATAATACAGAGAGTAAATAAATAGCAATTTGAAGTCTTCTCAAACGCAAATAATTAAACAATTGAATAACCAAGGAAGCTGCCACATAGTGTAGTAGTGGAGATCCAAGTAAGAATAATTGAATTGTATCTTATTAAAAGGACATCAGTCCACAGTGTTGTTATTTTTCCTTTTGCAATGATTCAAAAAATACAGATGTCCTTTTAAAAATACGTATATGATTCAATTGTTCACGTAATTTGCATTTTGCTGTATGTTCTGTTGGACTTTATTCATACGTCTACTCTAGCCTTTATGTGTGATTTGCTTATTGTATTTTAGTGTAAATCTGTACATTGAATAACAGAGGGTTCCCGAAGTGTTCCACTAGTTTTTAGTCTTCGTTGCTTTCTTATTCATTGTTTATTATTTTTCTGATTTAAAAACTTTTTAAAATCGTATGATTATCCTTCTTTTTTTTCTATATGACAAAACTTGATCAGTGCAAAACAGGCTTTCGTTCAGAAAATTTGCCCCGGGGGAGGGGCATTTCAGAGAACCGGAAGGGCGTTACTTGTACAATTAGCATTACAATAGTAGGATAAATAGTAAACTATAATTTTGCCCGGGGGTGGGGGTACATTTCCTCCAGGGGTGCGGACTTGAAAGAAACACTGGTGCAAAATCTGCAAGAATATAAAATTAGATTTATGGTTCAGGAACTTGTGTACGATTCTAATTTGCTCTTCAATGTGTAAAATCATTATAATTATGGAAAATTATTTTAATTATGGAAAATTGTTTTAATTATAGAAAATTTGATTTAATTATGGAAAATTATTTTAATTATTGAAAATTGTTTTAATTATAGAAAATTTGATTTAATTATGGAAAATTATTTTAATTATGCAAAATTGTTTTAATTATGGAACATTATTTTAATTGCGGAAAATCATTTTTATTCCGGAAAATTATTTTCATTATGGAAAATTATTTTTTTATTCCGGAAAATCATTTTTATCCCGGAAAATTATTTTTCGTTCTACTCACCTGGTAGTAATCAGACAAAATCTGACTGGCCCATTGACTCTTCTCTTCTTCTCCCAGATACCTTTCCTTGACAGCCGCGTAGAGGGAGTTGTCTCTCCACCAAGTAAGACTACAACCACCAATTTGAATCCACTCCAAAAATGGAGCTAGGTATTTGTTCAACTGAGCCAAAAACAAGCATGCTGGTGCCCACGGAACTGAATTAGAAGAACAAAGTAACAACTCGGTTAAAGATTAACAATAAATTTAAGTTAAATTACATTGCAAAGACGAAGAAAAATATAAACTAAAATTTAAAGTTGAAATGATCATTTTGAAACAATGTCATATTCTTTACACTCAGACCAACTATTGCTCTCTATGTTTCTCATTTCCAAATGCAATTAAAAATAAACACAAAAGGATTTTTCATATTTATGGTAGCAAATTTGATCACTAGATGGCAGTATGTCTGAATGCAACAGAGATATCATTGCAGGTACTGAGAAGCAGTTGCATGTTGACTAGCAGGTAATACGGCTCTTATGACTGTGTGTGGTAAAATATGATTTTTTAAATTCATAAAATGTGGTAATTAAAAACTATGATTATGGAATTCCGGTATTTATGTTGGGACAAAAATTTATTTAGTCCAATTTCTTCACTATTTTTTTGCACTAATTAGTTTTTGAGATAGGAGATTTATCGAAGTTCGGATATTTTCGAAATTGAAGACTATGTCAGTAGTATTTTGAACAAAAGCGTATGTAAATATATCTTTACCTCAAACATATAAGATATGCTATAACTTCTTTCTGTTTCATGTAACATTGTGCAGTGCAGTAAAAAAGGTAACGCTATCCTCTGTGCGATACGCACGCGCCGTGAACGGCGCATGGGGGATGTGGAGGTAGCGCACTACATTTTCTTGACCTACGGTACGAAGTGAGGTGGGGTGGTCAGTCCCATGCTCGACCGCCTATACCTTCCCAAGGTGCCCAGGAATACCAAGGACACTCTGGTACTCAATTTGATAGGAGACTGAGTGCACCTCAGAGCGCCAGGCATGGGAACACTGTGAGAAAAGTCTGCAGTGTCGTACAAAAGAATATGATTATACATCAACGATTATTCGAACTCCTGTAACATTTGGTAAAATATATGTTGGAGAAATAAATATGAGAGAAAAGAACTCCACTTACCGTATGTAGCTTCACTGTGGAAGATCTGATCATGAGCCAGTAAGTCTAACATTTCAGAATCACATAAACCGAATTTTGAAGCAGTTCCCAGTGCCAAAGCATGTTCAACCTAGAAAGAGGAAACAAAACACATTTCTAAACTTTAGATCAAATATTTCTGATAGATTTGATTCTTAGAATTCAACAATTACAATCTTGTCGTTTCAGAGTTTTCAGAAGTAGGGAAGTGCGTTTGATTTCGTGAATTCTAGTATTTCTTCGTAAAACAATATAGAAAAAAACAAAACTAGGGAAGGAGGTACTGAGCGCGAATGCTCACCTTTTAGAGTCAACCAGCCTATCAGACCACAAGGAAACCAACGGTATATGGCTCATCTTTGTCTGATTTGTAGTTACTGAGATCTGGGGGAAGGGAGGGGTCAAATGGACAGACAGGATAAACGTTATAACTTTTCTGTATGTATACGGGTGCGCTAAAATATATATGTATATAAATTTTAGATTAAGACAACTTATATGGGAAATTCAATAACTAGAGATAGATTCAAAATCAGAACTTTCGAAACATTTGACCTAATTAATTGTAAAATTATACCAAAAATGATTACGTTACTATGTGTAACAACTCTGTCTCCAATAGATGAGTCGTTTCAGCTCGTCGGCTTGTTATCAAGAATTCTAGGTTCGATAGTAGATATGGTATGGACACAAGTGGCTCCATCTAAATCTCTAGGCGCTTAAAACTCAAATTGTACCACGTTAGTAGATGGAATACCATGGTTCAACTTGATACAATTTCCTCGCTGTCTAACAAAATGGCGATTACAAACACAAATTTCGCTAACCGATGCATTGATTTCAACAACATTGAAAAAAAAAGGTATGGTAAAATACTGTAAGAATATATGAAGCCATCCGCGAAGATGGCCTTTGTCAGTGCTCCTGGCAAGTGAAAACAAAAATAGAGGTCCTAAATGAAAACAAGGTACGTGCAATGTTGTCACAGAAAAAATGTTGATCCCAGTGTTCGATTTGTTGTAAATTACGAAGGGTGGAGATACTAAAACTAGTGGTTGTTGGTACGTTTCAACCTACTCCCTGTTTCGGCACAAGTACGAAGAATTCAGTAATTAAATTCACGGTGGGCTCGGGAGGGTTGAGCCCACACAATGATTTTCTAGGGAGAATTGGGGCCCAACCACCACTTTTATTGCACGTCATGGATCTTGGGTTTCTATATATTATACTATCCACAAAATACATCTTTCGACAACTATGCGGTAATATTTGGTCAATTACGAATCAGTGACTAGGATGGGGTGCATTAGTTAGAAATGATATTTGGATGAGTGCTCTCCCACCGATCAGCTTAGAATTAAATCCCTGACAAAAATTTTATTCCTAGTTGGCATAATAATCGGAATCAACAACCGGCGATGAAATTCTCAGGAACCAGGAAAAATCCAAGGTATTCCCCGCCACTGAGAAGTGAGTATTGGTGACAGTCCTGATGACTGTTGCCAACATATTTTATTTACCCCGCACCAACGGACGGGTAAATCAGCTACTACTAAATAATAAATAAATAATAAAAAGGAATCTGAAAAAAGGGGGCGGGCTACACAACAGTCCTTATTTTTTGGAATACTTTCTCCTCTCTTCTCTGCCCAATATGTCTTTCCATTACTCATTTATACTCAACCCACCATTCCAGTTCATCTAGCTTGCTGAGTGTTTTTACAAGAAAGTCAAGTGTCTAAGCCTTGTCGAGTTTCCGTTTGATAGTGAATCATTTGAATTGAATCTCACGATTCCTGAGTGTATATATATGCAACAAAAAGTTATCACTTGCTAGTGGAAGCAGAGGGGTAACTATATTTTATGCCCCCTTTCCCCCGCAAGAGAATACCGAAGACCGGAGATCGATTCGGCCCATGGAGAGGCTTGGGTGAAGGCCCCCTTGGAAGGGTTTGAACCGTCTCGCATTGTGGAGTTTTGCGCCATAGTAGTTACGCCCCTGGGTGGAAGTCTATAAAGAATTATTGTATGTCTTCCCTGAAGTTTCTGAGTAACATAGAAGCTTAAGCAATAGTCAGGATTAGGACATATTTAGGGGCTGGGTCCGGGGGGTCCGAACCCCCCTCCCAAATTAGGATTTTTTTGGTAAAATTAGTATAATTTTAGGCACAATTATATGGATTTTACGTAAATTTCACACCCAGACAAACCTCGGCCCCCCCTGACTGGACACTCTCTTCCCGAAATGAACTTCCAGATACGTGCCTAGTCAGGATGAACGATGGAACACATTGAAGTCTTGAGAAACTTCGATAGTTGATGTGTATATCGAAAAGGAGAATCAAATCTTCCAGAATAGTGGAAGTCTGAGTATCAGATGTAGTAAATATTGAGAAAAAGAACTGTACGCATAAATTTTCCATAATTATTTGCACGAAAATTATCCTCACAATTCTATTTCCGAAATACAAAGAAAGGCTTTAAAATATTCGCTTCTACAGCCATGAAATATCCATATTATTAAATGAATTTGATACGTTGTGATTTTTGTTTTCGAAACTCGAAGATGCGTTTATAGCGAAACCATTTCCAGTGCGTAGAGGGGACGAGAACTGAAACAGCGGATTTGCTGGAAGGACTGTCATAAAATGTCTGCCAAAATTGTTTTAAGCAAAAGAAAATTTAAAACCAATGAGTTGTATAAAGTAGAAGTGTCTTACTAATATGAAAAAAGAAAAGTAAATTAGATTATAATATGTTTTAACCCTATTCTATTTGTAATGCCAAACTGGTATTTTTAATAGTCATACCTACGTGTACTAACACGTCCTCCATAAGGTGTTACAATGTTATTAAATATATTGCTTTTAACTGTAGGAAGTTCCTCGATTCCTAAGTAGAAGAAACGCCTCTGCAACTAATAAAATAATATTCTAAATGAAATGAAATTCTCTGGGTGCATGCAGGAACCTGGTAAGTAACATCTTTTTTTTTTTTTTTTTTTAAATGAATTACTCTCACAAAATAATATGTTCTCTGAAAAAAAAAATGGTTATCTGGAAACAATATCTGGTTATCTAAAACATGGCATTTCTGTTCAGTCTCTCATAAGGGACAATGCTTTCTCTGATCTTAAAACCTGTCTCTCTCGATACTTGATATATATTAGTTATCAGTTTCTTGCATGCACCTATAGAATTAATATGTAAAAAAAATTAAGAACAAAAGAAATCTTACCCTGACTTTGCCGAGAATTGACTCTAGTTCTTCCAGCATAACATGAAGTTGCTCCTTGATGTTTCCCGTTGGCACGATGTCATGTTCTTTATCAGACCACCATGATGTCTGCCAGGCAAGGATCTTAAAAAAAACGAAGTACATACAGAATTTCTATTAGCTCTGAAAATAAGTTTCTAAAAAATAGCTTCTTTTTGTTTATTTTTTAAAAAAATATTTATATCGAATACTGATAGTGAACATATTATTCTGTTTAGCCTCCTAATTACTTTACTTTCTTTTATTAAGGTGTAAAAATCATAAATAAAACGGAAAGGTACAATATACAGGAATTAGAAGCCTAAAGGCCTTAAATAAAATTTTAAATTCAAATACAGGTAAAAAGCCACCGAAACTCCGCAATTGTCTTTTAAGGTTAATGTAAAGCAACGATCTTCAACAAAAGATGGCAGCACTATCTCTCTATATGTTCAACGTATTTTTATCGTTGCACGAAATTTCAGTGCTGCTCCTACAAATTCAAGCCTAGAGAGTTGTAACTTTCAGGGAAGGAAGTTCATAACCAATTCAAGAGTTCAATCAATGCTGATTTTTTATTTTCTCTTTTGTTCATTGTTCAAAGAGATTTATTGTTATAGGTTTTGTTATTCACAACAACAATGAAGCGATTTTAACTATGAACAAAAAATAAAATAAAAAATCGGCACTGATCGAACTCTTGAATTGGTTATGAACTTCCTTCCCTGAAAGTTTGAACTCTCTAGGCTTGAATTTGTAGGAGCAGCACTGAAATTTCGTGCATCAATAAAAATACATTAGACATATACGAAGGTAGTGCTCCCATCTATTGTTGGTGATTATTGCTTTACATTAACCTTAATACTGTTATATTCATACAACGTAATTTGTGATAAAACAGTTAGATTCCATTTGTCTTCCAATGACTAAACCCCAAAAAGTGGAGAGCAGTTAGTTGAGATTGAGTGGATAGTCTGCGTTTACAATCTTTTATATGCTTTTCATGCTGGTTTCAACGTATGAAATTATTGTCATTGTCGTCGTAAATGGAGAATATTTATTAAGAATAAGCGTTTTAACCAATCTATTTTTTAGATAAAAGAAGATATACATCTTTTAAACAAAAATCAAACTTTCACGGTCCGATGTTACATATACAATTTATTATTTCATTCGCGTATTAAATCCACATTGTTAACGCACAAGACAACGTTTCGACCACATCTGTAGCCATTATCAAGTGTACTGTTAACAGAATAATTTTTATTTTCACTAAATGTTATTTAAATAAATTCTATAGTTCACATGTAAGTCGATGTGTGCGTCAGATTGAATACGTGTCTAGAGTCATTGCTCAAATAAAAATGATTCTGTTAACAGTGCACTTTATAGTAGCTACAGACGTAGTCGAAACGTTGTGTTACGTGTTAAAAATATATATTTAATACGCGAATGAAATAATAAACAGTGTTTCTAACATCTAGCCGTGAAAGTATGATTTTTGTTTAAAAGATATATGTACGGCATTGGGCGCTAGATGTTACATAAAGGGAAATACAGTTTCTACCTCGAATTCAAAGAAAATAATGTAATAAGTGTTGCACTATTGTGATCAATGTTGAATTTTTAACAGAATTTATGAATTATGTGAATTTAGCAAATGTTTGCACTGCTTTTGCTTTTGTAGGACATGGATTCTAAACAAATTCGAGAGATGCTTACAAATGTTTATTTTTTTTAAAAAAAGATTACGTATTGCTTATGTACTGTGTATTAATTAGTCTGTTCAGCAGCAACAAGGCAAGAGTAAAGTATTCGATTATCATGAGTTCTCATGTTTGAACAAACACCAACAAAAACTAATCTAGTATAGAAATCTACGCTAGGCAAGATTACTTACTTATTAACAAATCTACCTATTTTCACCTAGTAAGACCTCAGAATGACCGAGAGGTTAGCTCACTCATTTGGGATCCATTAAACGCAGTGGTTTGGAGCCCACTTAACCAAAAAACAGTAGGTCATGTCATTAGAAGATCGTTTAGAACGTTAATAATTCAATCAATCAATCTAATCTAGTAACTGTGTATGATTAACATTATTAACACATTTAATTAAAATTCTGAAACAATTAATTGTATTTTACGGAAAAGATTTTGTAAACACCACTGTCACTATCTTCTAAATTAAAAAAAATAAGGAAAAGGCTAACGTGGAGATGAAAAACATCACCATTTATCAGTTGATCCAACCGAGCTTTCTCAGGTACACATTAAGTGTCAATAAATGAAACTTAAACTATATTAAAACTACCATAAATAGGAGCCAATGGACGTTTAAAGCAGGATAGATCATGGTTCAGTCCTGCTTTAACCGTACATTGACTCCTATTTATGGTAGTTTTAATATACGTATTTTGTTTCGTCCATTGACACTTATACCTGAGAAAGCTTGGTTGAATCGAGTGAAATGTGGTGCTGCTTTTCTCCACGTAAGCCTTTTCCTTTTTGTTAAATTTAAATGATACTTTACCTTGACATAAAGTGGGAGTGTGCATTCTTTAACAGAAAATTTAACACTATCTTGAATCCGACTGTTGACACTATGATTGTATTGCATCACAGAAGTCATTAATATTTTCTGGGCTTCACTCTTTCCTAGAGGTGTCATCTGAAAAATAAATAAATAAATAATAATAATGAAAATTTAGAGGCCTAAATTAGCAAAGCTGTAGTATAGGTTGTTGTCCAGAAAGGAGTCGTCCCACAATTACTAGAAACAAGGCAGGAAAATAAGGAGAATGGAAAAAGGAGAGGACTTAAACAAGCAAGAAAGGGATAAAAGTCATCCTAGAAAAATAAATATGCGAAACTAAAAGCAAGCTAATACAAAAGGAAGAATACACATAAGAAAGAAAAACGAGTGAATGAACAAAAGCAAAAGAGACAGAAAACAAAAGAAGCGAAAGAGGCAGGACATATGCAAAATTAAAGTAAAAGAAGGTAGAAAAGCAATGAAGAAGAGAAGAAAAACTTGACTGAAAGAAAATTTAAGGGAAGGTACAGAGAATAATCTTAAAAAAGAAAAGAAATAATAAAATATGAAACCAAAAACATAATAGTAAGCAAAAACAGAAACAAACAATGAAACCTAAAAAGATAATAAATAGCAAGGAAGTATGAAAGAATGAAACCAAAAAGATAATAGTAAGCAATAAAAGGAAAGGAAACAAAAAATAATAGAACCAAAAGTAGAAGAAATAAAGAGGAATGAAACAAAAAAATATAAGAGTAAAGAAAATAAGAAAGAATGAAACAAAATATTATAATAATAAGCAAAAAAGAAAGGAAGTAAAACGGAATGAAATCGAAAAAGAAATAATAGCAAAAAAGGAAGGAAAGAAGGAAGAAGAAGTCAAGCAATTCAGGAAGAATGCAAATATTCAAGTCAGAAAAAAGAGGACGAAAACAACAATGAAGCATGAAAGGAAAGAAAACAAGTAAGCAACAAATGAGAGAAAATAAAGAAAGGAAGGAAGAACTTTATTGGACACCGAACGCTAAGAAAATATTATCTAAGGAGCACTTAATAATCTACATCCGACCCTGCACATAGAAGATTACCTTCTATAGAATATAATTTGCTTACACAAAGTGCTGTGATAACTAGAAGTAAGAATCAGTACAAATATTAAGAAAGTAAACATGAACTGTAGAAGTAAAGTAACGAAAGATCGGAATAGAAGCACAAAGAAAACACTACAACGAAAAAATTAGTTCAATATTTTCGAGCTACATACTGTGAAAGATTCATTGGACTTTGCCATTTATAATATTTAGAGAATGTGCCGTATAAGGAGAAGAGTACAGTATGTGTTTAAATGCATAAATACTTATTGAGACGATAGTGAAACACATTTGAGCGGAAGAAATGTTGAAGAATTATAGTGGTATTGGTTGCAAATCTACTTGTAATTAATTTATCATTAAATGTGAGTTTATGGCAATACTTTCATGTATTTTCTGTATCACGTATTTTCTATACTATGGTGGTCTAGTCAGTAGTGCGCTCGCCTTTGGATTGAGCGGTCTTGAGTTCAATTCCCGGTGGGGATTGAAACTTATCATGGCAAGTCTAAAACTTGTGTCAAGCTTATCATGGCAAGTCTAAACTTGCGTCAAGCTCATCATGGCAAGTCTAAAGCTTAAATCAAGCTTGGATAATACTTACTAGTTGGCACCTGACAAGCTAACCATATCAAGCTTATTTTAACAAGCGCGAGATAGGCCCGTCACTAGCGGCCAAATATATCAACACAAATGTCTGTGTTCAGTTTGAATCAAACTTACTATATAAAATCAACTTAATACAGTCAATTTCAAACTTAAACCAAGCTTGTTTCATCAATCGCGACTGCACAAGCAAAAATCAACTGAAAATCAAGTTTCTTAGAAGTTTGGATGCTATGTGGACAATTTTCCCCTTTTGTATTATTAGGAATTCATTCCTGAAAAATGCTGTGTATTTCTACAAATAGCAAGAAATGAGGATGGGGAAATGAGTTATCGAAAACAAGCAAATAACAATAACATAGTAGAAACGAAACTATATTGCACCAAGAGTAAAATCTCTTCACTTACCTCAACCAAGGATGATTTATTTGTAATTTTATTTTTTAACTCTTGGAACACGTCGCTGTCATCAGCTACAGAAAGGATTAATTTTACATTTTCTGGAAGTTCAACAGGCAGCCAGTCACAAGTCTGCGAGCCATACGATTTCACCTGCGAAAGGAAGTTAATCTAAAATGATTTCGTGTAATATAAGTTTTCTTTCTATTTCAGTAAATGTTTTTTGCCCCTACTGAAAATTTTTATTGTATTATATTCGAAATGTAATTGCTGATAATAATCACATAAAATAGTAATTAAGACCGATAAAGTACGATAATAGATTGATAAGGTAAAGGAATTTTCAAAGCTTGATTGAAATGAATTGTTTATTTTATATATCGAATCAAATCGAACATTATATTTATACTTACAAAACATTCAGTTGAGCGTTTGTAAGTACATAGGATGCCAGATCGTCGGCTTAGAATTATAAGGTTCTAAATAACATTAAAATCCTATGTAGTTAGAACCACATAATTCTCAGCCGACGATATACCTATATGGGAAAAATGCTTATAATTACCAAATCAATTAGATTCAGTAGTCTTAAAATTTTCAGTAAGGGCTAAATTTTCATATTATTTTTGATCCCAAATATTCTTAAGGCAATTGTAACTTTTTTCTTATTTCAATTAAAAGTAAAGCAGTAGAAGTCGTAGTAGATCTTTTCCCTCATATAAAATTGAGCTTTGATTTAATAAAAATAATTTGTTTCAAACTTCATTTTCCTGGCAATGAAAATGTGATTTCAGCTTTCACCAATACAGGTACACTTCCTGCTATTCCTCCATTCTCTTGATTGAAATATGAAGCTATATGAAAGCTTCTACTGCAATTGAATACAGTTCATTTAGTTCTCATATAATACCCCAAAGACCTTGGCTCTTTATTTAGAGTGGAAAAGTACTTTTGTTATGGTTGTACTTACAACAAGAAAGGAATAATCTTTTCCTACTTTTTCCCCTAAATTCTTATTCGTTATTAGACATATCTTCTGATTGTGTTTTGGCTAGACAGCTATATTACCAGTTCAGTCTTTAAATTCAGAATCTTATACAGCATTGATCTGAGATATCAAATGTCAAATACCATATCAAAAGTATAAGTTAAGAATTCTACAATCTAAATTATAGGTTAGGTATGTCGGTTGAAGATAAACTATTGGTATCTCCATACATATTTTTTCTCCTCTCTCATCAAATGATAAGCGCCACATCTATCTGACAGGGTTCTATCATTCTGGAAAACCTGGAATACTCAGGGAATTTTATAAATCTGGAAAACTCAGGGAAATCTATAATTTATGAGTGAAACTCAGGGGGCATAAGGTGGACCTGTCCACGGTTGGTAGAAGCATTGTCCCAACAAGGTGAATGTCGTTGGTTTGATTCCCACTGCCGACCGGATTATTTTTAATGTGTTAAAATCCTATATTTGAAGAAATTCTCTTTTTTTTTCACTTGTGAAATACCAATAATGTACAAAATGCTTGGACTAAAAAATGTCACTGCTTATTATTTATATGTTTCCCTATATTAAGAATTCAGGAAATTTGTAAAATAATATAATGAAAAACCTGAAAAAAACTCAGGGAATTTCAAGTCACAAAATTAGTAGAGACCATTGTAAGTATCTCCGTGTTATCTGAATACTCTTCTGAAATAAATATTCTTAATTTGTTGTATTTTTTCTAATTTGATTGATGAGTCTGATCTTCTATTTATGGTGTTCTTCGATTTTATTATTAAGTGCATGGCACAATATACTAAATTCAAATTGTAGACTGTACCTGGTCAATTCCATCTATTATAATAACTAACGTCCTCTGCAGACCGGATGCAGCAAGTAGTTGAGGAATCACACTTGTATAGCTTTCAACGCTCTGTAAAAGAAAGAAGTGAAAAACCAAAACTAGATATGACAGGAAAAAGTACAGTAAAATATTGATGTGTATTGCAAAGTTCAGTAGCATAATAATTAAAGTGCAATTAAATTTATCATGTGAAAAAAGAATTCAACATGCAAAAAAATGAGAGAATAAATCGTACCATATGAACGGGGAAAAGTGTAACCTGGCAACAATTAAAGATTCAAAAGTTCAAGAACAAAACGAATGACGAGCCGGTCGCTACCGTAAAAGAATCACGGAAGTGACGTAAGCACAGGGAGTTAGTTGGTTACCACAGGGAGTGAGCTATTTTGTGTTAAAAGTGATGAAAAGTGTTTAAATCGCTTATAATGAAAAATCTAATCTAACCTATTTCTGGGAATTGTGTAAAATGAGTTTAACGAAAATGAGTCTAATCTGAAAAACCTAACCTATATTTCAGTGAATGGCGTAAAATGTTGAAAATGAAAAGGAAGCAAAATGGAGCAATTTATAAGTATAAACAAGAAAAGTAAAGTTATTTTTAAACAATAAGATAAACATGTCATTTGAGTGAGAACCCAACCTCAGCCTCTCCCGTTATATAAGCCGAGAGCTACGAGACAACGTTTTAGCACGGCTTTTTATCCTTCAGAACGCAGATGATCAGAAAACTAACAGATGACACTTGCCATTACTGGTATGATTCTTTATGATGGTGAATCCCTTCTAAACTAAAAAAGAATGACTCTGCGTAAACATTGTATTTGAAAGTGTCTGCAGAAGTACTTGAAATATTATACTAGTATTAAACATAATTTTACTACATGTCTATGTAAGTATGTCAGAATAAACTTCGTGCCGCGAAATTGTCAATATTGGACCTTTCTTAATATCTGTTCGCGACTATTCTCCTGTTTTTACATAATCTATCCTAACCTAAACTAACCTAACCGGAAACTAAATTAACTACGTAACTTGGAAATACTATCCTTGTTGTCCTTTGTATAACGTAGCAATTCCTTTGCTAAGCATTTTGCGCCTTCTTCTAAAAGGCTTCTTCAGGGGAAACTATGATTTATTGTTTTGAAATGTGTTTTTATTGTGTGGATAAAAACTTTATTTACATTTTGAAATGCACGTATTCATACAAAAAACACACACGCATTTCAACACAACAAATGGTCATTTTCCTGAAGAAGCCTTTCGGAAGAAGGCGAAAAATGCTAAGCAAAGGAATTGCTACGTCATAAACAAGGATAATATTTTCAAGGTATGTATATTTTGATAATAAGTGTCCTCCGTGCCTAAAACATGTTAGTGTTTAACTTAAACTAATCTATCCTAAGTCATAACCAGTGAGAAAACAAGAAAGCAATGGCGGTCAAATAATAGGAAAGGTCCTTAAATGTATCATGTCAATTGACTAAATAAAACAGCCAGATAAAGAAGCAGTTTCAGAACAATGGTAACATGTAAATCTGAGCTGTAAATACTTAAAAGTAACTTAAAAGCAAAACTATACACTCACATGTGTAGTCCAACACATTTGTCCTGTTGTTAATATTGAACAGTGTGTTGCAATGCTTCTAAGAAGTTGTTCCATTGTACCACTTTCAGCTGTTATTCCAACAAATCTTAAAATTAAGAAACATTCTGGATTCCATGACTGGCAACACTGAGCAGCTCTCGCCATTACTGTGCTCTTTCCGCATCCTCTTGGGCCGTGGATAACTAAAGGATGACGATTATCTCCTAACACGTAACTGAAACAAATAGAGTAAAAATCATTAGTAACTTCTTTACCAAGTTACCTCCTTACCAAGTTAACTTCTTTACTAAGTAGTAAGTTTGACCTTTATCAGCACTCAAAAAGTTAAAGAGTTAACGAGAAAATAATTCTTTGTAACAACTATATAAAAAAATTGATTCTCAAAAAGTGTAACTAGAGGAATCGTTCTCAAACTGGGGACATGAATCACTAAAAGGCGTAAAGGTGTCATAAGGGGAGCGTGTTGAAATAATAGGATTCTTATTTTTGTATTCTCGTTAAAAGTATACTGACATCCATTGAAAATGGACAACGGGAAATTTCAAAAGTCTGAGAATCTGACAACATCGAATTCCTATACATGAAATGATGGATGAAGCGACTTGGGATCCCTAGGCTATTGACTCTGTTAGGGCACCATTGAGATCCTTAGGGTATATATTATTTACATAGGTTACTGATTAACTTTCGGTGGGGAATCTGAACCAGTGAAGGTTCTGAGCTCAAGTCCCTTTAGAACCCCTTAATCCGGCTCTCTATGACAAGTCTAACATATGCGACGTTCAGTTTAAATCTCTATCGAATGTTGATCCGGTACTGGAAAATTGTGCAAGTTATCGACGTTGGAAAGTGAACTAACCCATTGGTCATATTCTATTGAATTGATCTTTGTGTACTGAAACAATTGATAGCCTAAGAAAAAAATCGAATTTCCTGGATTAATAATGAAACAAGGGTTAATTACTACTTTTATAACAATTGTTTTAGGTTAGGTCATATATAACTGCTCTGTCCGTCTGTCCATAACTTTCAACTCAGGAACTACTATGGTTACGCAGGTGATTGAGGTGTCAATGGAAAGGAGTTCGGTGAGACGAGTTCAAAGCCACGTAGACAATCTCTGTCCGTCTATTTGTCTCCGTTGATACTTTTCAAATCAGGAACTACAAATTCAAGAACTGCCAGAACTACGAAGGTAGTTGTGGTGTCGTTGAAAAGGTCTCAGCAAGACAAGTTTAAAGACGTATAGAAAATTCAGGTAGGATGAGCTGTTTCCGAAATTGATAGAGGGGTCCCATTTCCCCATAGAAACTACTGGGGACAATCGAAAACTCTCAAGTCAAGAATTACTAGGGTTGAGGTGTCGTTCGAAAAATCTCAGCGAAACTTTCCTCAGTGACACGTAGATGATCTAAATCGAACGCTCGGTGCTGCAGCCTGGCGGTAAACACATGTGCACAGCTCACCAACTG
>JAGDQP010028273.1:0-24282 GCA_022664845.1 Lepisma saccharinum | reverse complement strand
ATATATATATATATATATATATATATATATATATATATATACGAAGTCTCATTAAAAAAAAATGTTCGAACCGAAAAACTACCCTTGTCAGAGGTCCTAGTGAATAACGTTAGGAGCGATTTAATGAATCATGTTACGGGGGATTCCGAACGAAATGCCTAATTCCGTGACTATCTCTTGAATTGTTCTCCGTAGGTCACCCTGAATCAGTTCTTGGAATCCCTGTTATGCTGACACTATACGTTGCAGACTTGCAGTAACTAGTATGCAAATGCAATCCATAACAAGATTCTTCCTTCAGAGAACTTTCTGAGCATTTCTCTCACGCTAATCGTTAAAAATGAAAATCACACAATGAGGTAAACGCCGGTGAAACACACCTTCCATACTGCAAAGAGTGTGTGTGTTAATTCAACACTTTTCGGTGTCCCAGGGCGACCACCATGTGTTAAATCAGTGGCATTCAATATGATCCCCCGCGTACCCCTAGACATATTTTTCCGTTCAACTTTGTACTCACAAAGTTGTTCATGGATAATTCCACTTAAAACTAATTACAACCGCAATAAATTGAATCTGATTATTAAAAAATTACTTTGGAATTAACTTATTCTAGATTTAAAGTACAAATTTTGTTTAAACGATATAAAGCCGAATGAATAAACAAATAAACAAGGATACTAAAGCAAAACAAAACCATCTTTAATTACTAATTAATGTAGTACTGACCTATTAATAAGATAGTTGAGCTTGTTTTGGGCATGATAGCTTCTCGATTCGTGGTCTAATCTATGGATTCAAGCGATTTCTGGTTTTCGTTTTGATTGATGTTAATGCAGAGCAGCCCTGCTTGCATAAATAAGGTGAGGGAAATGGCAGGAGGTGTGAAATGTCACCAAATTCCTTGTACTTGTTGCGAGAATAATTCCAAAAGTTGCAAATTAAGAATTCTCGAAGCTTATTTTCAGTAAACCAATAACTGACATTTTCAACAGATTTTCTTTTAATTTTAAGGGAAGATCAGATAAACTGATAGCAATGGAAGGAAAGGATTTTTAATCCAATCTGGGTGTTATCTTCTCCCTTAATTTCTGGAAAATGTTTCCCAAACTGTATCCTGAGATTTTGCAAGTGCATTTGATTTTCCAAAACTTTATTCAACAAGATCACTTTTATTAGCCTGTAGTTGAAGATGCCCCATCAGTTACCACACCAACACCCCATTTGTAATTCTTTTTATGGAAATATGTTGGACGGTAACAATTAGCTATTTTAATGACATAATGAGAAATGTGTAACCATTTTGGTCTAGTGTTCTGAATTGTGAATTTCGGTGTTCTTTCTTTTTATATTGTTGTTCTAGCTCTTTTCTTGTAGATATGGACGTTTGCTGATGTACTTGGTACTAAACATATCTTAATTAGACAGATTTGAGATGGGAATTTGCTGAAGACAGATCAACAAGCAATATAATTACTTAAGGGCATTTGCAGATAAGTGTACTCAAATGATTAAGCTATTGGTTGTATTACATTTCAGGGACTGGAGGACCCTAGTCCAGTTGTTTACATTGTTGTGGTCTAATGTCCATATGTATGCTATTGTATACTGCTTTATGTACTCTGGACCTGTGCAATATGTTATAATGGTAGACTGATTATATGACAATAAACTAGGGTGCATTTTAAATACTCCCCAGGCCACAATTATTGATTAGCATAGCTGTTAACGTTAATGCATTGGAAACATGGGCAAGCACATCTAGTAAAGTCTTTCAGGAACCAAAACAAACTACTGACTTACTATTCTTACCTTAAGTAACAAGTTTAGCACCATTTACAGTATAAACCTAATTCTATTCTTATGAGATTCTCAAGAATTTAAAAAATACGCTATGGTAATTGTTTACATCTCAAAATTTCATCAACAATAACACTTTTTTCGTAACAGCAAAATACCACATGTATAAGGTTTTATATATATATAGTTCGTGCTTCGTCAGAAACATCACTGATCGCTAATCTGAATTTCAAATATTTTGTTCATTTTAATGTTTTATAATTTGTTCATCATCTTGTGCTATACCATGAATCCTACGCTTGTGGTAAAATAGCCTATTATTTTAGCAGATTTTTGTTTAACACTTATATATAAGGTCTGCTCTATAAACCTAATCCACAATAAGAGACAGCTAGTAATGCTAATTCGTACGATGTTTTCAATGGCACTTTTGATGATCATGTGACTTTGTGTATTACAATGAAAGTTTACCTAAATTTTCTGCTTTATGTTTCAAAAGTTAAGCTGGCTTATCCTTATACTCGCTATGATTTGCTACCACGGTGAAGTTTCGTTCCAAATAGTGTAAAGGGTAAGAGTTGGTGTCGCATTTGCCATCAGCACAATCAAAACCTGCTCAAAATTTCTTGTACACTTCGCTGAAACGAGCCCTAGCTAGAACGACACTTCAGATGTCGAACTTGAACTGCCTATTCCTTTCCTTCTTTTCCAGAGACTGTTATTGTTAAGCACGTAAACAACTCGCAAAAGGAAAAAGCTGCTACAGTAGTTGGCACCAAAGCCTGATTGCATTTCGAATAATTAACTACAGATGCTGTGCAACTCTTCCTTTCGAAGATCTGACTTGCCGTGGAAACAAAATTCATCCAGAAATAGTGTAGTACTGTAGACGAGTAGATTAAATTAATTTTGAATATGAAGGGAAATGTGACTGCCAACGAGAACACATAGGGTGATACAAAAATAAAACGCAAAATAAATATTAATAATGAAATAACGGGTACATTACAAGTTCGCTCTGGAAACAATGTGTTTTCCGTATCTCTGATTTTTCATGGAAAAAAATAAGATATATATGTTTATTTTAAATTTTATGTACCCCTTATGTCTTTGCGTACCCCTAGCGGTACGCGTATCCCCGGTTGAATACCACTGTGATAGTGCTAGTATGGCACCCTCGGTTGTGTTGGATCAGCATTAACATCACATCCATTGTGTTGAATAACCGAACTCAACACCGTTTGCTGTGATGATTTAACAAAAAATTGGTGGTTGCACTGGGACACCGAAAGGTGTTGAATTAACACATTCCTTGCTGTGCGGTGTCACTCTACACCAACGTTATTGTCAAAGTCCACCGTAATATTAAAAAACGGACTTCATAAATAATACCCTTGCTCAAAGCACTTATAATTTGTTGGTAGTGACTTCCTTGATTGACATAAAGTTGTTAATGTCTTAATATATTATTTTTTAAATGTGTGTGTTTTGTTTGTTATTTTACACATGGAATAAGTAATAAAACTGGAATTACTATTCGCCACAGAAGTTAGTCCTGTCCCTAACCTATAGTCCCGTAGAAATTTTTGACAGATTAAACTTTCTTCTCCTTATTCGTTACCAACTAGAGAAGATATTTATCTTGGGTAGACATCGGGAAAAAAAATCAGCGAAATTTTTGGCAGCCATTTTTAAAAATGGTGACCTTAGTGTAAACAACAGACATATATTTTTATCTATTTCCTCCACAATATTATACAAAATGCTAGTTCTTTGCGAAAATTTAAATGCATTGTTTAAACCATAGTCATAAAAATGCGTACGTAATATATAAGAATTAAATTTATTTATTGGGTTGGTGCAATTGAAATGTGCGCCTCAGTTGCATCATTTAGTATTACCGTACTATTTCCCGCCCAATAAAATTAAGTAAAACTGTTATTTGACCAAATATTTATTGGAAAGAAAAGTATTTGTTCATTTTAATTACACCCTTTGTAAATATATACATATATAATTTTTAAGTTTTACGAGGCCATAAAGAAAAATAATTTGATCACATAACAATTTTTCTCATTTGTTTCAGAGTAAAGATTGAATGTAAGAACATGGAAGAGATACTGAAACGAAATTCCTTTTGAAAAACAGGATTGCTCCAATTTTAGGGGAAAAGTTAATGTGGATCTTCCTATTATATGCTAGAGGAAGAAAATGTAACAGATGGAATGAAACACTTGACTTGCCAAATATATTCCCTATTCCAAGCTCTTGTATATGTTATTAAACGTGGCCGTAAAAAAGTACCTCTACAATTAATGGTTGCTCGCAGTGTCTATGATAAATGCAAATATGTAAATCACTTCACTCAACAATTGTAATCTGCTGTCTTGTTACACCGTCTATGCTTCAAAAAGTCAAGTTGTTTCCAAGCCAAGTCGCCTTCATGCTAATTCATTTACATTAGGTATCCTGGGTAATTTTGATTTTGAAGACAGATCTAACCTCTCTGGTACAAAGAATACTCATCACCCTGATATAGTACTTTGTCAAGACAATTCAATTCCAGTAGCTGGTAAACCCACAGTTTCTGAACCTGGACTAACAAAAAGTTATCCCTAGCAGATGAACTTCCGTGATAGGTAATTCTGAATGTGGAAAAAATTACGTTTGTCCTAGTCTTCCTAGCAACTTCAAAACTTTTGAAGAATATAGTTTGAAGGAAAGTGAAAAAGAAGCTCTAAGACAATTTCATTCTAACGAATTTGTGATTTCACTTGTACGTTGTGGACTTCTAGACGAAAACAATATGGAGACACCAACATGCAGTGGAATTCATGCACTAATGTCAAAACGTTCAATCCCTTTGAGTCGTGTCGTATTTTTAGCCGTTATCCCAGCTTCAGTAACACAGCACAATGTTGTCTACACTGTTCTGAAGAACTTCCAAAATATCAATGAACAACTTGCCTCCCAATGTTTTGTGATGAATCTTTATTTCACTTCGTTGTCGATATCTATTTGCGATATCCACAAGAATTTAGAGATATATCCAATGTTGGGAATGTTCCATTTTGTAAAAGTTCTTTTGCGATGTACTGGAAGGAATTTAGTTGGAAGTGGTATTGATGATGCTGTAGTTGAAGCAGGAGCTGTTGGTGTCAATACTTTGAACTCAGCTCTGAATGGAAGTCATTACAAACGGTTTCTCCAAACCATACTTATTCGTGCTGATACAATCGAGTAATTACAATGGGAAGCTTTCTGGATGTAAAGTGATAACCCACAAGCCTATTCGGATTGATTGGAAAATGCTGTGAGTCTCCAACGTGTATTAGTAAGAAAGAAAGATACGGATTCAGCTGATAAGTTTGGACATCTCCAATCATTAACTTCCAACCTTCAAGATGATTTTGATATGCGCTCTGTGCTTTGTTGGTATGTGAACAACTTCCTCAAAACTGTGGATGTAATTAAACTTATAATTACAGCGGATCATGAAGGAGATGGGATTTTCATCCTGAAAGAGTTGCTACTTCCATGAAAGTTTTCGGCCTCTAACAGCAACAAAGTTAAACTGCAGCTATTCGCCAGAGTTCTTCAAAGGTGTTGCTTCCGAAAACACATTCACAGTTATACTATGGAAGATTTTGGAAATATCCATGCTCTATTATGCAGTAAAGACCGAGAAGATATGGTGCAGGATTCAAATGTGGACTTTGTAAATTTACGTCTGGTCAAACACGTTCACTGGGCAACTATAAAGAGAGATAAAACTATTGTTGTATCAAATAATACACATGTTATAATACTTTTAAGATACATGCACGTGTTTGAATCTTGTGGACTGAAAAAGAGCTTTGGGTAAAATTTGGAGAGTTTCCAACAAAACCAGGTATTTACCTATCCATAAGCTATCACAGAAACTGAGTTTGAGCACATGTAAAGCTTTGGTAAAGCAGCATATTTGGAATAGAGCCGATTGTACATCGAAGATTGGGACACAGAAAACAGCAGTGAAGGCGAATGTAGATAATTTAGCAAATGTTGGAGAAACTTCCAACCTTTGTGAAGATGAAATTGAAAAATTTCTTGTCACTGTATGGAAGCCAAAATTCACTTGCCTTTGATGAACTACGTTTTAGTCAATTCAAACGGACAGGAAAGCTCGACTCTCTACCGCTAACTTCCTCAGTAGTGAAAGGGCATATATTAAGTTCCCTTTATTTGATACAACAAAACCATATTATAAACAGACAATGGAAGTCACTCGATCCACGAGAAAGGTGATGGATCGAGGAAGGTGTGTTCTTTTGACAGAAAACGTTCTCCGAGATGTATCAGAAGAATTCATGATAAATTGTGGATGCACATGTTGTAGCACCTTCTAGTTGTAAATGGAGCAAAATTGTTGTTCAATGCACGGACTACTGCAAATGTACGAAAAAAAGTGTCACAATCGGTAGACTACCGAAATTTACCTTCACATCTAAGTGAAATTTATGTTCATATATAAATGAAAAACAGAACAAACTGCTCCTTATAAACTCCTTTTCCTTCAAGTAATTTTTATCTTCCGTATCTTTGAGTCATTTCAGTTTCAATCAGGTAATAAGAAGAACGTAAGTTATATTGGGTCGGTGCGAATGAAATGACCGCTTTGATGCCTGGTGGGAAACGCACCTAAGCAACACAACACAAGAATCGACTGAGGTCACGCATCTAACGTCAGAAACTCTGTATACGTCCAGCAAACAGGATGCCAAGAGTATGTGTACGGCGGACTACTATGATTAGCCAGGTAACGTAGTTTTCATATTTTTGTCCGTTGGAAATGACGCACCTGGGGCGGACATTTCAATCGCACCAACCCAATAAATAAACACACTAATTCTTATATACTACGTATGCATTTTTATTTTTGCGGTTTAAACAATGCATCTAAATTTTCGCAAAGAACTAGCATTTTATATAATATTGTGGAGGAAATAGATAAAATATATGTCTATATTGTGTACACCAAGGTCGACATTTTTAAAAATGGCTGCCAAAAATTTCGCTGATTTTTTCCTTATGTCTACCCAAGATAAATGTCTTCTCTAGTTGATAACTAATAAGAACAAGGTTCCATCTGTCAAAACAAAAAAATCTACGGGAGTATAGGCTAGGGACTGGGTTAAAATGGTTGCTGAAGTTCTACAATTCGTTAAAATATTGAGGATGTTATAACATGTAAACCTGTTTTGTTTTTGCTTTTCAATTAAGTTTGAAGAAATTCTTTCGAAACTGTCATAAATTAAAAACTTGCTAATGATCCGCTGCTGTAGCTTTGAACTGTATTACAGAAGTAATTTAAAGAAACACTGAACGGCTATCGTTTGATTCATTCTTGTGACTACATGTTTTCTATGTAGAACATAACGGAAAAGGGATAACAACCACATAGAAACTTTGAATTTCTTTATATGACAAAGAAACAAACGAACATTCGGTTACTATTTGTACATACAAGGTAACCAAAAAAGATTTTTCTGTTTTAGAGCAGTAATAAACAAAGAGCAATACAGTGGACGGTACGTACCTTTAGGTTTAGAAGTAAACTCCATCAACATCCAACACCTTTTGCCAACGTTCCTGCAGCTGCACAATATCCCGGTGATAAAAGTCGGCGGTCTTCGAGGCAAAGAAGCTCGTGAGTGCGTTCCGCAGGTCTCCCTCATTGGCGAAGGATCTCCCACGGAGGTGGTTATCAAAGAAATGAAACAGCTGGTAATCTGTTGGCGCAAGGTCCGGTGCATGGTGTATGGCACAGTGTCTCCCAGCCATGTTGCTGAAGGGTCTCCCGGGTCCTCTTTGCTGTGGCTTGACATTGTTAGCCAGGAACAGCACACCCTTGCGATTCACCAATGCCGGCTCCTTCTGCCCCAATACACAGTGCACCCTTTGCAACTGCTGTGAGTAGAGGTCAGCAGTGGTGGTCTGACCACGTGGAAGGAGCTCGTAATGCACCACTTGGCAACAGGTCCACCATACAGAGAGTATAACCTTTCGTGGGTGCAGAGGTGTAAGGAACAGGGTCACGTGGCGACAATGCACGCTTGGGAGTGTCATAGAGGACCCACTTTTCGTCACCAGTGAGCAAGCGATCAAATATGGGTGTGTTCAGGTGGCGAGTGAGCAAAGACAAACAGGCTGTCACTTGTTGTTCCTTGTTGGCTGCCGACAATGTGTGGGGTACCCACTTGCTTAACCTGTATAACTTCCCTATCCTATGCAGGTGGTGCAGTCTGACTGTTTCAGCGGACACATGGAACCTTTCTGCAAGTTCATCACACGTTAGACCACTGTCCTGCTTTCAGGGCCTCATCATCCAACACATATAGTCGTCCACTGCGAGGTTCATCAGCAACGTTCATCTTCCGAACGGAATTTCTGGAACTA
The DNA here is from genome assembly GCA_022664845.1 of Lepisma saccharinum. Classification (NCBI taxonomy): domain Eukaryota; kingdom Metazoa; phylum Arthropoda; class Insecta; order Zygentoma; family Lepismatidae; genus Lepisma; species Lepisma saccharinum. The sequence goes on along the minus strand of JAGDQP010028273.1, from coordinate 16,044 downwards.
ATGCCTGGCGGTGCGTTCGTTCACGACATTCTCACCAAATGCCTGACATATGTGGCGACTTGATGCGGCAGCTGACAGGCCCACTTTAAAGTCATACAACGAACACGCGAACAAGCTGCTTCGATACCTCCATTTCTGTTTTACACTGGACGAGCTATGACTGCTGTGTGTGAGCACCGTGCCTGTATTACTGAAGGTCGATGGTCAAACTAACTCACGATTGCTTGGCAGGCACGTGTGTCATTTCGTTTCGTCTCTGTGAACGCATGATAAATGGGACGTCAAAAAAGCAAAAACTTTTTTGGTTACCTTGAACTAAGAGAAAACATTAGATGAGGAAACTAAGGACTGAATTCTGCCACATGTTCGAAATTCGTGGTTTGAATTCAATCACGTCCCTACTTGATGAACAAGCGTTTAGGATTAAATTCACACATTTTCTTCCTTTCATTTTTAAAAAGTACTTTCGGATGGAACTTAAACGTTTCCGTTACGTTTTGGAACGGAGTGTTTTCAGATGCGACTGGCATTCCCAGTAGTGGACACTAGCGTGCCAGACGAAATGATGAGCAGGTGTGCAATAGGGTTTTATATCGATAAAATAAATCCACATATTCGATAATCTAAAATTCCTCTTAGATTTATCTGCTAGATGTATATTCCAATCGATCCAGGTACTTTATTCTACGGTTCAGTAGATTATTCCAACGCGAATCATCCAACCAAATCGGACGAAGTGCATAAAATATCAATAAGAAGAAAAAAAACTAATAAAAATATGAACTCTTCGTGTGTTGTATTGTTACACATGATGCTATTTAAAACTCTCTGCGTACTCCAGTGGAGTTAAAAAGCTAATTTGGAAGAGGAGGGAAACATGTGGGAAGTGAGTATTGATCTGTGTTGGTGACAGTTGTGGAGGAGGGCACTATGCGTAATGAAAGTACCAATATCTCACAACCAGAAATCTCGCTCCATACGCATACCGAAACATACGGATTAAAAAAAAAAAAAAAACACTGGAAAAGTAAATGTGTGTCTTTTTCTGCACGTAAAATAGCAGAATAGTTAATTACTGGTCACTTTCAAGTATAGACTAGACCCGTTAAAAATATTCAGATTATTACTCGTCAAAGTATTATTCAAGTAGATCATCTTCACATATACTCGATTCAAAAAATCGTGATCTGGATATTATTATTCGAACCCGATTAACTGGATAAACGAACAAATATCACATTTAAACAAATGTGATATCTGAATAATCTTATAAACAGATAACCGAAAAACAAACCGATGGATATCTGAAGAAGAAAAAACGAAGTGACAGCCAAATAAGGAACAAATTCATGAATATTTTACTAAACGAAACTCCAGACTGAATTATTGCTGCTCTTCTTGAAATTTTCGAAAAAAAAAAAAAAAAAAAAAAAACATCCTTTATCTAGAAATGTTAGAACCAAAGATAACAGGAAAAGAATGTGTTTTGTCCACTTTGGGCCAAATTGAGAAAAGAGTGACATCTGTTTGCTCTTTGAAAGGCTTTTTTTAAACACACTATCATTAAAGAAGAGACTATGCATACTCCGTCTACATGTATTACAAGCAAATCTTTATTCAATGTGTAGGTACTGGTACAATGATGGATTAAGTTATTTGGGGAGGGCTATTTACCTCCGCCGTGGACTATACATTCTTTAAGGCCCTTGTAGTCGTAAGGGTGATTTATTTACCTTTGAAGGAGCCCTGGGCTGGACCCCCTCTAAATCCCCCCCCCCTTAATCCAGCTCTGAGCAGGTATATGTCATCAGTGTTCGATTTGTGTGATTTCCAGAGAGGGGGAAGAATTAGTGAGATATGTATTATACGGTATTTTGGGATCGTCCATATCCCAGGTTAGAGGTATCTGTAAAAAGTACCAGAGAGATTTTTGCCGAGAGGGGGATAATCCCAACCATCCCCCGCTACAAATCCAACACTGTATGTAATGCAGATTACTATTCACTTTTAAAACGCTCTCCTGTAAATCAAGGAAATAGAGTACTTACTTTTCCTATGGTATTCAACTGTAACAGTTCAAAAGAATAAACCAGGGTTCGCAAAAAAGCAAAAACATGTTGTTGTTTAAAAAAAAAAAGTTTTTTTTTGGGGGGGGGGGATTCAACCAGCTTTTTTAGGTTTAAATACTTTGCTTTATTTATTTATATTACATATGGATAGAAATAAGTTTTTTTTTCTCTTTAATGTCCTTATGCAGCAGCGGGGTTATAAAGGACGGGATCTACGGCTACAGCCTAAAATTGAATCCGAACCACTACTGGGTTTGCACCAGAGAGAAATTGTCCTTCACCTGGACTCGAATCCGGGACCCCTTGATTACAAATGCGATGAGTCTACAGACTCATCCACGGAGGACACCTGATAGAAATACGGTGTACTGATCTGGCATACTTGTGAATATAATTATTAAGACTCACTTCAGAAGAACAAAAAGATACATAACTGCACAAGTGAAATCACTATACAGAGTTATACTAACTAACTCTATGGCTTACGGAACTCGTAAGTTCATCGCCGCAGTAACAAACGTTCGCCATTGGATTCAATCCTGGGCAACATCAAGCCAGTTTTCATCACGAACACCTACTTATCGAATTATACACATAATTAAAATAAATTGACAATTTCAAAAGACTAGCGAGTACAGATCTAATTTTGTCCAAGCTAGTTCACTGAGGAAGAAATACATAGATTTAATTTGCATATCAATAAAAGAAGTAAATAAATATAGTACGAATTATTTGAGTTCACTTTGGCTCTGAACCATCCATATATATATATACAGAAAATGCTCGTGATTTCCATAAATTTGTTTCCTGGGGTTTTTGTGAGAAAAAATCTTGTACGGAATTTCGGTGTATTTTATCAATACTGAACATTATTAGAACAAAATAATATTTAGAATTTTTGCTTCGATTGCAATTGCATAATAATAATAATAATGTACGTCACTGGATGCAGTCGATAATTTTTGCCAACTTCTATCAATATGTTTAACCGAAATTAACTTTGGCTTCTCTATGAAACAATAGGCATTTAGGCAAACAGTAACACTTTGGTTTCGTTTCACTGTTTAAGCTTAACGTCCTTATGTAACAGCAAGGTTATGAAGGACAAAACCTACTGCTTACAGAGAAATTATGTGGCCCCATCGAGAAACGAACCCGGGGCCCTTGATTACAAAGCGAAAATGATATAAAATTAACGCAGATGGTTTAATATGTGGAAATGTCACCATGAAGTTCACACTATTTGTGGTATTTTTGCTTTTATTTTATTTATTATTATTATTTGCTTAAACCACCTTGGTTTAAACCAGTCAACCCTGGAATAAACAAACTTTGAGCACTAAAACAGAAGAAATTATAATGAAACATATTTTCTTTAATTAAGACAAGACTGAAATCATAACCATTCTCATAAGTTACTGACAGAATACCAAACTTAACAGGCTATATTAATTACGTCTGGAACTGGCTGTATTATTTTATTTGACGAACCAAAATTGAATCAAAATATGTAACTTTCGTAATTGTAACAATTGAAACATAATTGGACAAACTTGAAGCATAATTCTAAAATCCGACTACCAAGTCAACTAGTAGATCAAGCAAATACAATGTGATAATGTATTCGGATCAACGATTAGTGGATATTTTGAAGATCAATACACCGAAAGAAATCAACTACTTGTATGTGATAATAGCAACTAAAATGGTACGAATGCATGACAGAGAAAAGTTCTAACACATTAACAAATGAAAATAAAATAAATAATCACTGTATATGTCAAATTAATGTCCATCCCACAAGAAAGAAACCATTCATTTGGCATGAAGTGAAAATTACCATAAAAAAGAAAAAGGTGCAAAAGACAATGGCACTTAAAAACCAATTATCGTCACTATACACTAATTACGTTAAATCCAAATAAACGAACTTCCTTCCATGTCAAATATAGTTTTCACGAGTTTATACAGCTATTGTTTAGAAACAGGATGAAATCAACATGTATTGTTCCAGTGAACAATGTTCTTACAACTTAGCTACATCTAATTTTCAAGCCGGAACTTCGTAACTGTGAAGTCACTTTCCCGTAGGATCTGACGGTATATACACTTCTGCGGCCACAGGACAATAAAAAAAACCAAGTGACAAGTACTCCTACAGTCCTTGTAATTATGTCGTTCATGATTAGCAGACATTAGGTAGTATATAAGCTTACTTTCACATTGTACGTATTTCTGGTTTCACTCTGATATTCTTTTGAAAAGCTGATATCCTGGTGAACAGACAAATTGTACATTTTTTTTCTTTCAGCGACCCTCCCCCCTCTAAAAAATGTTAGTCCTTTATTAATAAATATACAAATTGTACATTTTTCCTTTCAGCGAACCTCCCCCTCTTAAAATGTCGGTCCTTTATTAATAACTAACTTATTTCAGGCCCGTTAGAACGGGGTTGAGAGATTTTTCGGCCCCTCACCCCCTGTGGGGCGTCGAATCGAAAACCTAAGATAGCCGCTGCAAATGAATTCATAGTCATGCCAAATTTGCTCACTTGGAGGTAGACAACCCGGCAAACTACAATGTGGCGTGGGTTGCTCAGCCTGTAAGGATATGTCTGACAATCATGATCTATTAACTGATTTTACATGTTCCCCCTAGAGGTGGGACTGGCCACTTCACCTCACTTCATGGTCGAGAATATGTGGAGCGCTACCTCCACATCCTTCATGCGCCGTTCACGGTCCATGAGTATCACCTTTACCCCCTACGGGTGTCTTCCCCCCTCCCACACACAGTATTTCTTTCCAGGTTGTAAGTGATAAGTATACCAAGTTCGGTTGAATTTGCTCCAGGCGTTCCAGAGTTATTGATTTCAGATTTGAGGTCAGTGACCTCGAATTTTTATGAAGGTAGTTTTGGTTAAAAAATAAAAGAAAACACACATATACGTGTTTAATTATATTCAGAGTTGGTTCATGAAGGTTGGTTCGTGGTTGCAGAGCTGAAACGAGTCACCGGGTCAATCGAGTTAAGTTTAGGACCGGGTCACTGGGTCTAGGCTTCGGACCCGGTCTGACCCGAAGGACAAAGCGAAGTTTTTAATTATCTCCTTGTGTCTGAACAGTATTTCTTTCAGGGGTGACTGGGACCAGAGATGCCACCCCCAAGAACACAAGAGATACGACGCCGACATTCCCAGTTAATTGTATTTCCCAGACCGGGTCCCCGATATTTGGGTCAGGACGGTTTCAGCTCTGGTGATCATCTCTCAATGTTTTGTCCAATTGGAAATTTTATTGGATTAAAACCTGGTCACCATCACTAAGCACAATTTGATCAAGAATTCATGAGCCGATGTTACCGCCTGTTTATACAACTAATTTTATCTTATGATCCGTTTCGTAGCAGAAGGGCTACAAACGAAATTAAGAAAATAACGTCTCAAATTATAGCTTTGCTCCAATAAAAACTTTATATGCAGAGTAATAAATCATGTTCATCTCAAATAAAAACAAACGGCATGCATGGTACAAAATAATACAAAGAAGTTTCGAACCTTCAATATTTTATTTAGCGGAACGTATATCCAGTTGGGGGACAACTGGTTCGGAGTGCACTTTAAACTGTTGCTCCTGCCCTTACGTCGTCCGAAGGAAAACTGCCACTGGAACACCTTGCCAGGGACCTTCGGATAACAACGTGCCTCATCATCATAGAGGTTACATTTGTACCATTTTGATGTGCATATAGAGAACATAGATCCTGTTCGCTTTTCAATATTATAATATCTTTTACTTCTGAGGATTTTTTTTTTATTCCGGGAAATGACTACTCTTTATTACTATCATTAGAATTCTGCTATTGTTACGATTAGTTGCTTTCCCTATTACTTGACACATTCCTGGCGTTAGCCCTTCATTCCGTTTATCCAAATCACATAAATTGCCAGCAACAACGAACAATTCCCCAGCTTTGTGGTAAAGCCATGATTTAACTGTAAATTACATCGTGGTTGACCTGCCCAGGCTTAGTTTTCTTTTCGTAAAAATAAACTGTGATGGTTCTCGATCAATATGCACGAAACTAGAAATGCATTTCTCTTGCTATCATCATCTATTGGTTATTAAAATTATCCAAAGCACTGGTTCTCACACATTTAGACTGGCGCACCACTAAATCGAAAATTCATACTTTCGCTTTATCACAAAGTAACAATGCGGAATTTTTAACGTTAATATTTAAAACTGTTTGATTATATTGCCAGTAATGATTATACCGACGTAATCAAGAGGTCCCGGGATCGATCCCCAGTGCCATCCATCCTGATGGGTTTTCTTTTGTTTCTACACGCAACTGCTGCAATGGTACCTCCCACTCATACAATGAAACAATATAAAAAAAGTAAAAATTTAAAAAAATATGAACAAAAGCAATTTATTTATTTCGGTTAAGGTTTGTATAAGGCAATGATCTCGATAACTCGTGCCGATTTTTGAAATTTTTCTTTTTTGTCCGTTGTTAAAAGTGCTTCATTGTCATAGGTTTGGATATTCACTACAATAATGAGCAAAAGGAGGAAAATTGGCACGGATAAAACTCCTGAAATGGTTATAAAGAAACAAAATAGTCTCCATGTTATTAGTAGTCCTTGACAATGCTTTAGCGCAGCGTTTTTCAACCTTTTTATACTCATGGACCGGCAAACTATAGAAGAATTCCTTCACGGACCGGAAAGATTCCACTAAACCAGAGGTTTACTTGACGTTCAAAGGGTGCCAACACATTTTCAGATTCTAGTTGTTTTGGAAAGAAAATGTAACATTTATTCTCAACTTGGACTCTCATTTTGTACTTTCGAAATCTATAAAATTATTTTTAAATAATTGAATATATTAATTGTCCGTGGACCGGCGGTTGAAAAACACTGCTTTAGGGTGATTTTTAATGTTCTGGAGCCTTAGCCTAGCCGCGGGTGTTAAGCCTGGACGATCAGTTTCGCTTTGCTCAGTCCCTGTGAGCTCCGCCAATTAAATACATGGAGCTAGCACGGAACTGCTTCTACTTGCTTCCCCTCTGCTTTATAAATGGGAATGACCAAAGAGGTATAACATCAGAAGCATGATAAATCCCCCCCCCAAAAAAAAAACCGTTCAAGAAAAAAGTATTGTGGTCTCCATAACCCGAAGGGTTCAGAAAAATCTCCCCGGTGAGTTCTCTCTCAAGGAACATTAAAGTTTGTCTGAAAACAATCTGCTTTACATCCATATAATCAGAGGCGGCGCTAGGTGAGCGCGGAGCCTAGGGCAATAATGACCCCGCGGGACCAAAGTACAAGTAAAAATCGCTGAGCACCGAAATGTTACATCTAAAGCCGATAAAGCAGTAAGCAACTTCCCCCTAAATGCTTCCTCTCACTTCTTCCTTTCATTCCTAACCCTAAATTTATTACTAAATATTCTCTTTTTTTAATGAACAACGGTTTCTTATGAAAAAAAAAAAATCGACATAATTTATTTAAAGAAAGTACAATATATTTTAAAAACTGCATTGCTAATTACAAGTGCTTCTTTATTCATTTCATATTACATTTCGCATGGAAACTATACAAACTAGTTTATTTGTAAACTTTTTTTTTTTACAAATTAACTTTTATATCATTGAGTAAGAAAAATATCAACTCGGAACGCGGGGTCTCCCTAAGCGCGGGGCCTGGGGCGGTTGCCCCAGTTGCCACCCCCAAACGCCGCCTCTGCATATAATTATTATCTAACGATGAGCGTATGTTAAAATTTCTGACTAGCTTTATTTATTAGAGTCGTAAAAATGATAATCTGATGTGGTGCGTCCAAAGTAGTTGTTCGATTGATTTTATACTGATACTTTGGACGTCCCCTCCGTAGTTTACAAAATCACGTTGGAACTACTCTTGGGCACCAACCAGGTCAAAAGTTACCGCTAATTAAGAGTGCATACAGACGTGCCACTCGGCGGATTCACTCACGATCAGTGGACCCACCGAATCGTGGGGACTAGAAAGGCGAGATTTTGCGTTCAAATTGCGAGCTTTCACACAAACCACAGAGTGAAGCCTCTGTAGCAGGTAGACGTAGATCTCCGCGACCGCAGCTGCTACTAGTAGCTTCCGAACCTTTCACATGGACAACTCAGTAGCACCACAAGCAACAATGTGTCGCATAATATTGCAGAATGTACAACTTGACACGTCGCCGTAAGAGAATAACAAGCAGAAGTCGTCCAAACTCATAAGAATCAATGTCTGGAACTACAGAAGCGCGAACCTTTTCACACGGGTCAATGAGTTGCTTTCTTCGGCAACTAGGTGGATCCGCTGTGACTGGTCTGTCTGAAAGGACACTAAAGGTAAGACGTTTTGCGTGTCATCATGCGAATAACTAGAAAGCTATAGAACGGAGATAAAAGGAGATTCAGAAATATTATTCAGATTCACACTTCGCGGACTTCCCTTGTAAGGCCAAAAATGATAGCGTAAGACATGGAGAAATAGATGAGAATTAACTTTCTTTAGAAGATCTACCACTCTCGGTAGAACTGTAATATTTACTTATATTTTGTCTGTGAAATTTTTCACTACTAGTTACAATTCAGCCTTGAAATCAAGAAACAATTTACCATCCTTCAAGCATATCACTGAGAAGTATTAAACAGCAAATACTATTATTTACTTTTTCCTTGTTATTCCTCAAACTGGAAAAGGATTTGCACAAATCCATTTAAAGCCTGCATTGTACAAAGAATTCCAACTCAGTGAGCCAAAGATCTTAAGACACTGCATCCTTTTTTTCCCCAGTGAGGTATTCTCTCCCTTTCTCAGCCTCCATTTTTTATAGTTCATTCAGCAGAAATCCTCTTCTGTACACCAAGGAAATGCAAAAGAGACAGTTTTAGCGGAAACACATCGCTTTCAACTTCTCCTTCCAAAATAAGAAAAACTCCGACAGAGAGGGAACGACTAATACTACAAAATGAAAGTTTTCAAACGAAAAACTTTTCCAATTCCAGTTTGAAGAAAAAAGAAGATGAACTTGAAGACGTCGAAGAAATAGCGACAGCAACTCCATTTATATCTCAATACTAATACAGATTTGAATCATATAGAGAAATCGAATCAAAGGTATATTTAGCTTTCCACCAATAACTACCACATACTTATTTACAATCATGTAGCATTGCTCGAAAGGCAGTCAACTTTCTTCGTTCAACGTTATTGGTAAACTTCTGTAAATCTGAATGCCATAAGAAATTAATGGATACATTCTTTGTCAGCATCATACGTTCCTTTTCAAGAGAAGCATTTACTTGTTTGGTAAGGTAGAATACCAATATCATTCAAGGACATGTTTGCTTTCTGCAGCATGGCAACAATCATGTAAATAAAATTATTATAATATATAATGTTGATATCCAGTAATCTGAATAGAGTGTTGAAAATGTGAAGTGTGTCACGACTTCTTTATGTCAGAAAGGTATTTACCCACAATAAAGAAAGTGAATGTTGATGGAAGGTTCAATGGATCCTTTCCTCCTTCAATAGTCTCATACTAACACACAGTACGTTTGCCAGAGAATATTGAAAACTGTTTATACCTTCTAATTGATAATCGCAATTGTCACCGCATTTCCTAACGTTTTTATTTGTTTTACAGACAAGGAAGTGACAGCCATCAAGTTTACAAGGGATTAAAAAAATAATCATTAGATAAAACTCTTGAAAAATCTGGGACATGGTTGCCAGATAATCTCCCAGATGCTGCAGCAACTTTAATCGCTGCCCACAAAAGCTAAGAACAGCAGAGCATGCACAGGCAATGAGTGTAACAGTGAACAGGGCAAAATGGCAGGCGGTAAGGAGTACATCATCATACAGTTTACTGTAAGACTTTGATAATGGCAGTACTGAGGCTGCAGATTGCCGCAACATTCGTTAAGTGTATTTTTGTGTGACGGGGGGAGTGCAGTTGATGATAGCACAGGTTGACGTTGGTTTCGGAAATTCTGTAAGAAGCTGACTATTTCTCGTTACCAACATTTAGCACGACTTCGACTTGATATTTTTTGTACATTTGTTCATTTACTTGGAATTTTCTAAAAATAGGCTAATCAACAAAGACTTGAGGAAAAAATTGATTAAATGTTTTATATGGAGTATCGTGTTACACGAAGCAGATTTTTTTTCTAATTACAATTACAGGAGCCGGAGTAGAAGCTCCGCAGCCCTGATTAAAATTAACAAATTGTTTCGGTCGGATACAACACTTGAATAAATTTAAATAACACCGTAAAATAAACTTTAGTTTGGGGTCATTTTAGTAACTGATGATTTGCGCTGATACCAATTATCAATTTAATGCTTTTAAAACCCACACATCGGCGCACCCGGGGTTGAAACCTCCTAGACGCTAGCCTGCCGCTTCAGACTTTACGACCACCGAGGTCAAAAAAGATAACGCACCAAGGTAGATCGAGTCTATTTTCATCAAGGGGCTATGTTTTGCGCGAGTTTTCTCTGTCTTCGTTCTAGCGACTGAAGTACCATTGGGAAAAAATCTCAGATCATGACAGTATTGACTTTTTTTTTAAATCGATATAGTCCCTTGATCGAAACAAACGCGGGATATCCTATATGCATCCAAAACTCCACTTTTACAGAATTCAATGTAACATAACTACTATTAGTAATGCAACACTGTTTTAAAAAATTGAGAAAAAAGGCTGAAACTGGCTCAGACTTAATTTTATTGAATTTTGAGAAAGTGATAGTACTCGAAAATGAGAAAACTTTTCTCAAGTATGAAACATTTCTTCATTTTATGACAAAAGTTTTCATTTTCGAGCACTATCACTTGCTCAACATTGAATAAAAATTCAATCGGAGCCAGTATGACATTTCTTTCTCAATTTTGAATAAAGTTTTTTTTTAACAGCGATCAACACAGAATATAATTCTTTGAGAGGCTGGCCCCTTTGTTGGTCGAGCAAGGGCAACAAAATAACTGCATGCTGGGGGCCAAAACGCAGTAGTTCGGAGATAATTTTAACAAAAACTGTAAACTCCTATCTTAGAAGCTCCTTTAAAATGTTAATAACGATTCAAACAAAACTCTTCCACGCTAAGGGAGACGTTTGCCTCACTGTCAGCCGCTCACACATCCCTTCAAGAAATTCATGCTCCAAAATCTTTCAGGATGTAATCCTCATACTCGCAACTTCTACTCTACTTCACCTTCCATCTACAAAGAGAGAGATCTTTTCCATTACTTATGCATACAAAATGGATCTATCGTGCACTACAAATGTTAAACCAAAGATAAAGAGGGATCAGCCACTCCCTTCATATAAGGATATTCCTAAAGGCATTCTCTTACTCCATTATCTTGCGGTGTATGAATTGAGACGAAGAAGCGGAGCTGCAGAACGAAGAAGATCGCTTGATTTCGACTTTATCGATCCCTTGGGTGAGAAAAACTGTTCCCAGCATCTAACCTACAAAAAGCAAAGGGGGGTAGGAGTTATCCCAAGCTGTCAACTCCTAATCGAGATTTAGAGCGACTTCTTTTCCAGAATTTCAACATCGGAAGAAGAAATCGGACAATGACACGCCTGGTCTCCAACTGTTGGCAGCGGCCCATGATTCTCCTCACTACTGCGGATGCCTCCCACACGCCGTGATGTTGAATACCTTGGTAATTATAAAAGAACAATCTTTCTGGATCTACTTTGAATATCTCGTGTTCCTTTCATCGTATGTGCTGTTGACAAACTTTAAAAAAAAAATCTTTACTATTCACTGTTCCAGCTGTTCAGCTAAGTTTTTTTTTTTTTTAGAAAACTGCCATTCTTATTTGTACAAGAAGTCCCGTAACTTGAAAAATCTGACTTACAATGAGAGAATTATCCAAAATGCACACAATGAAGTAAAAACAACACGATTTTAGGTGTTTGTTCGTTACAGTAAATAAACAACGCCACAATACGTGCTGTGGGTAAGTTGTTCAAATTCCATTTACAAATAAGAAAACTACACACTAAATCAAAAGAGCGGAATGTTCACTCTTTTTAAATGGAAAAGCGGGACCGCTCCTTTTCGAGCGGAATTTTCGATCGAAAAAAAGTGGTTTCTAACAAAACATTACCGCGTTGGATGGAAAATGTACTCTTTCTAGATAGAATTTCGCTCTTTTCGATGTAATTTATATTTTTTCACTCTTAAAAGAGCGGTTTTCTATTGAGTCGTCAAAGGTGAAAGAGCGATTTCTCATCTTTTTAGAGTGATTTGGTGCTTCAATTTCTCATCGTTTAGGAGTGAATTTTCTCATCTTTGTAGATCGGTTTGAGTTCCACTCTTTTTAAAGCGATTTGCATTGCATCATGGGCATGGCTACTAGTCAACATTGGTCTTCGCCATTTGTAAAAGCAAAGGTTATCGAAAGACTAAGCTATACTGTGAAATTTATAGCGTTATGTATAGTTAAAAATGAGAAAACAGAACTTTAAAACTTTTCTGTTAGTAAAATACACCAAAAAACGTCAGGAGTAAGATATGTACGTACAAGAAATCGTTGTAATCAAGTACCTGACGAGACGAAAGAAACAATTTCGAGGACGCATTCTCGCAGTTGGACCCTTGGTTGAGGGGTTAACGCGTTGGATAGCTGATCGAACGGTACCGGGTTCAAATCTTCTCTAGGTTTAGCTTAATTTTACTCATTTTCTTTCACAAGTACAGCACTTTTCTTTTTAGTACATATGAATTAATGCTCTCTTTCGCACTTTTGTACATTTTATTGCGTCGTTTTCATGTTCACAAGATGTAAATTGTATCTGAATAGATGGAAATTCATCTATACAAATACAATATCTAGGTTTCCATTGAAATAGACTACCACAGATTTTCGTTCTTTTTTCGAGCGGAAATTTCTCATCTTTGCTCCGATGAAAATTCGCTCTAAACGAGCGGTCACTTTTTCCGCTCGTTTTGAGCGGAATCCGCTCTTTTGATTTTAGTGTGTACTGTATCTAGTTACGATAAAAATGTACCTAGGAACAATACATTAGCCCCTGGTAGAAGAATTTGGATATCGAAATGTATTTTTGTAACTATCTCAAATAGAATAACGTACTTCAGATACCATTTTACAAACATATCATCGAATTTGAACAAAGTAATTTAATGACTTACATGTTAGTAGAACATCATTTACTTCTTCGTCAAAATCATTCCACGAATTTCGCATCTTGAGAAACTATTGGGACGACTGGCTCTACGAACTTGAATTAGCTGCAATATTATTAAGATTTTCTATTTGGCTTATTTCAGGAAAGCGGGAAAATTATGAATGAGACGAAGTAAACTATTTGATATTTCTCTATGCTCAAATATTTTTATGAGCTTTTTTTTATCGAAAACGTTACACGGCATAGTCCAAAATATACATAACAACAATAGATATTAACAAAACTCCAATGATATTAGCACAAATAAACTACAAGAATAACATTCAACAAATCTTCATACTGTGGCCAACTTACGAATGGTACAAAATCATAAAGGTTTTAATCTCATTCAAGGACTGATTAAAAAGTAAGGTTCCCTTCCCCTTCAAACTGCTAATGACTCCGTATGTTCTGACAGTACGGTCAAAGCTCTATGTGAGCGGTTGCTTGTTTACCATGCTGACTAAAATACAACGAAACTTAATCCCGCGTGAAAATTCGCTCTAGGATACTGTTTCTATGAACTAAACATGTCTCTCTCGTGGAAATCCACAGCGATTAACAGATGTGTATGCTAAACATGAGAGAATTGTCCACAAAGTTCGCTGAAAGAGGAATCAATGTTAGAGATGAGCTTCGGAGCGGCAGATTAGTGACTGCAAGAAATGGTGTCAACACAGCAGGAAGGAAAGAACTTACGCTTACAGACGATGTACAGCACGAAGAATTACCATGGAATTAAGCATTATGATTCACGAGCAAATGCTATCCGAGACAGTCTTCAGGTGAAAGAATAGGATTTTAACCTTGAGGATATTTTCAAATTCACGCAGAGGTTAGAGTAGAAATGAGAGTAGTCGTGAAAAGTAGTCATCAGTATAAATTTTAAACATAGCAAGTTCAATTTGAGCGTTAATTCTAAATAAAACTTAGCAAAATAATATTGGTTACTTGGTAGAGAATTCATGGAGCTTTTATTAGTTAGTATATTTAAATTGCAGAACACTTCGTGTCTAGAAGTTTATTTTAATTCTCACATAACTGCATTAAGGATGTTGGATTTCCGGATAAAGATCGCATTTACTCGTGTGAAATTTTCTTTCCGTTCGTGCATTTCATGACTATTATTGCTAGGGAGAAGAAAAAAACGGATGTTGGAGATTTTGTGTGAAAGTACATTGTTTGTTGTGGATACTATCAAGTTCTGATTTCTGAAGTTCATTTTCTGTGTGTGTGTGTGTGTGTGTGTGTGGTGGTGGTGGTGTGGGGGGGGGGGTTAGAGGGAGGCAAAATATTCTAGAAACGTGAGAAAATACTGTTGTATAATAGGCATTGTAGTTCCTCCGTGAAGTATGACCTTGTATGGTCATTCTTACTGCAAGTATCCTGCATATTCATTCTCTTCCCGATAGTTTAAAAAATAAACGAGAAAATATCCTTTTAAGCCTTCGTACCTACGCTGCGTGTGTGTGTTTTTATATTTTTGAAGGTACTGGAGAAATGACAAGCAATAATGACATTTTGGAAAGCGGTCCATACAAAACATAATGAATGTGTATCAAATGAACTATCTAAGATTTTGGAATTGTTTAGCTGAGAAATTAGAACTCCCATAACTGATGACGTCATACGCCTACGTAATTAAGGGAATTCTAATATACTCAGCTACAACAAACAACGTCAAAATGTTAGATAATGCATTTGATACACATTTACAAGTATTATAGGGGCCGCTTTCCAAAATTTCTTTGTTTGTTGTCATTTGTTCAGTATCTTTAAAAATATGAAAACTCTCTCACACGCCCACATGCAGCGTAAATACGAAGGCCTTAAACAATTCAAAACACCTGGTGAACCTAATTCAATACAATCCAATTAAATGAAATCAATTCAACCAATCAACCTAGCTGACAAGGCGGCCATAATTTGCAGTTAAACAAACCACGAACTACTTGTAATAACTTTTCCATTGTGATATAAATAATTTTTATTTTATATATACATTTTATCCTTAAAAAAAAAAGTAAATGTTGGAATGAATGTACCTCAGGACGGCAGATGTGTGAGTCAGTTTGAATGAATGAATTATTAAAAAAAAGGGGGGGTGAGTTCAGACGACCAATGGAAACTTAATTCGTTTGTAATACAAGTAGCTACAGTGCATTAACCTCATAGTCCTCCTAGCTTCTTTTCAGGTATACCCCCAGTCGCAGGCCCCTGTAATTCCATGTGTTCGATGAGTGAATGTGTGTGTGTGCTATGCATGATACGTGTGCTATGCAGATTAGAGTCAGTAGGACTACCTGGGTTTCTCCACCCTTCTTGCATGTGTGGTTACAGAATATACATTAATGTATATTCTGGCTTTTGCATTCTCCCCAGAAAACTCTTTTCGTGCTTTCCTGTCTTCTTGTTTCACCTTCTTTCTTCTCATACATATTCCGACCCGCGCTAAATGTCTTCGAAAGATAGAAAACCATAACATCGACACCCGCAACAGATGCTTTAGTTGCATGCATGCATGTCGAGAGCCCGAGACCGCTAGTAGAACTTGGAAAGTGGCCACTCCTCAGGGGGTAAGACTATCCGGAGGCCTTGACAATTCAAAATTTTTGTTTTCTGTTCTTTCTTTCTTATGTGTTTCAATGGGACTTGAAACTTTACTTTTACACTCTTTTGCCAAATGAGTTCCGATGGAGTTCCACAGTTCCCCCCCCCCCCC
>JAGDQP010028272.1:0-19415 GCA_022664845.1 Lepisma saccharinum | reverse complement strand
TCGTTGAAAGCCATTTGTTTAAGCAATACTTATTGATAACTTCAGTTCTAGGATATTCATTCAAAAATTGATATATGAACTTATTGATAAGATAAAATGAATTGTATGGGCGTTATTTAATGAACGTATTGAAGCACGCAATCTTTTTCCAAACATCTTTTTTGAAACCAAGCTTCATTAAATATGTATTATTTCTGTTTATTGATATTCTTTTTGTGGGTGTTTTAGGTGGTTATCTTGGGTTTTGGATTTATTCAGAATCTCTGAGAAAAAAAATGGTGTAAATTTTAAGAATATTATTGAAAGTCCAATACTTGAACATATTAACAAACTACTAATCAACACGTTAATTTTCCTGTACTCAAAATACTTTATAACTGGAATACTGGAAGCTTTAGTTCAATGACTTCTTCATATTTACACTGTTAACACAGGTTGCATCTTCCAACCAATATTCGTTATCGTAGTCTTCTTCTTTTTCTACAAGGACGTTCCCACCAAAGGGAATTCGGCTCGCTGTCTCCACATTCACTAGTATTCAACGTTTACGAACAGAAGTGTCTATTTGATTGTTCAATTCTGCCTTGTAAAAAGATCTTTGGTACGGACGGGGTTCGAACCTCTGTTATTCACTTTCAATATTCAGAAGTCTGATATCGTTCCATTAGACTAGCCTCTTTAGCTAAAGATAAACCTCCAGAAATACCATTACTATCTTCAGTGGCCGGTTTCTCAAAACTTTTGGAATAATATTACTAGTATTTACACCATTAATATCAATTCGCTTCACAAGTTCCTGTTTCTCAAAAAAGGGCCGGTTTCTCCAACGTCGATTAACTATACCTTACCCATCCGATAACTAACAGTGCGTTAAGTTTTTAATCAGTCGATCATTTTTTTTTTCATTTCGCCAACGCTATCGTGACGAATTTAACTATCCGTTTACAAACGAATGGGTAAGTTAAGAAACTACTTGATTTCTAAATTTCTCATAGGCTAAACGAATTTTGATTGTCAGGATGAAAAAGAGGATTGACAACAAATGAATTGTGCAGTCCGCAATCAAGTAAGAAATCGCTGGCGTTTATGTTTGCGTCTATGTGTGTGTTCAAGGTGTGTGTAAATTAATTTGATGTATTCAAATGATCTCCAATAGAATGTAAATAAAATATTATCATAATAAATTATAGTAAAGCAGAGATGAATCTTTTATCCATCTCCTAAGTGCGGAAAGCAAATTTTACGCTCTTTTTTACTAAGATACATTAAAACTGGATTCAACCTACTTTTGTAGTACATGAAATGTAAATAGTGAAACAAAGTAGTAGAAATACATGCAACCAGATCCCGTAGGAACATCGACATAAACACGTAACAATATGCTTTTAATCAGTATTTCCATTTTGCAAGTTTCATAGCAAATGAAATCAGATCACAAGCTACAAAATGCAGGTTGTAGGAAACATTTGGGGCGGCTCCAGATATTTTACTTCCTACTTTACACAGTTCCTGTGAGTGAGTGGTTGGTAAAGATCGCTGCCTTATAATTAAGGGATCCTAGGCAGCAGTTTGCTTCAAATAATTTTACAAAGGGCTCGGAACAGCCGGTGAAAGCAAATGAAAGAAAAGTTAGAACAAAATTCCAAGAAGCAAAATCAGATAAAATTGTACTTACTGGATATCTAAAATATATATAGGAACTTTTCTTGTTCTCAAATATAGACGTGCTTATATCGGAGAAATGTACTAGCTGGAAAACTGCACGAGATCATAACGAGGAAGATATGATCAATCGTAGAAACATAATATCTGTAGAACAATGTGACTTCCACAGATGTTTATAAACATTTAACTACAAGGGAAGTATTATGAACAAGGCAATGTTCTATAGTTACATTGAAGAGTAGGCTGTAGGACCTCATTTTCGTCAAGGAAAATACTGTATAAATAAGTACAACACTTAGAAGAAAGCATCCGATGTAGTAAAGAGAAACTGAATGTCAAACATAGAAGGCGAAACTTGGGTGCAAAACGGAGAAAAACGAGCACAGGCTGGCACACTATCTGTTTTCGAAAAAAAATGACTGTGGGGGTGCTACCACTAACTTATTCCCCCAAATAGAAGAGCTTCTAACTTTTTATCCGTTGCGGTGGAAAACACGAAACTTGGGTGAAAACTATTGCAATCTGTTGCACTATGTGTTACTGCCTGATTTTTGAAATTTTGCTGTATACCAAATACCATTAACTTTGCTCCCTACAAATTCAAAGCTTATAACTTTTTAACTATTGCGGTGCAAAACATGAAACTTGGATGCAAAGCGGTGCAAAACGAGCATAGATCGGTACACTATCTGTTTTCAAAAAAAATTGACTGAGGAGGCGCTACCACTAACTTGCCCACCCCCAAATAGAAAACCTTATAACTTTAACCGTTGCGGTGCAAAACGCAAAACTTGGGTACAAAACGGTGCAGAACGATTGCAATCTGTTGCACTATGTGCAACTGCCTGAGTTTTTAAATTTTGCTGTTGCGGGTTAACATTAACTTGGCTCCCCACAAATTTAAGAGCTTATAACCTTTTAATTATTGTGGTGCAAAACAAGCATAGACCGGTACACTATCTGTTTTCGAAAATTTTGACTGAGGAGGCGCTGCCAGTAACTTGGGCCCCCAAAATATAATGGCTTATAACTTTTTTAACGTTTGCGGTGCAAAACGAACACGGACTGGTACACCATCTGTTTTCGAAAAAATGACTGTCGGGGTGCTACCACTAACTGATCCCCCCAAATAAAAGAGCTTATAACGTTTTATCCGTTGCGGTGCAAAACGCGAAACTTGGGTGCAAAACGGTGCAGAACGATTGCAATCTTTTGCACTATGTGTCACTGGCTAATTTTGAAATTTTCCTACCATTAACTCCCCCCCCCCCCTAGATTTAAGAGCTTTTTGCTTTATAACACCTTTGAGGAGGGCTACCATTAATTTGGACACGACAAAATACATGATCTTATAACTTTTTGACCGTTGCGATGCAAAACGCGAAACTTGGGTGAAAAACGATAGGCTATTTGTTTCTCAAATTTGGTAGTGTGATTTCGGGGTCAAGTTAATGGACCCAAGCTTCAGGACTCGTTGACTTGATTATAGAGCCAGACCACGTGAATTGTGCGCTTCTGGGCGCTGCAGTCGCTTTTGTGTCCTTCCCAAGGGGGAAAGGAGGAAGAAGGTGCTTGGTGAGGCTCATTGTTGAATTTAGAATTTAATTTTTAAAGCCTTTAGGCGACTTTGGCTCAGGGTGGATGAATGATGATGGGATGAATTGGTGGAATGAAGAAAGTGGGAGGAAACGGGAGAACTCCGAGAAAACCCACGCACACGGTGTTTGTCCACCACAAAGCCCACATGGCAAGAGCAGGGTTTGAACCAACGACCCCAAACGCAAGAGGTGAACCATTAACCCACCGTGGCCCGTGTGAAGATCATTGTTAGTTTAACGTGGGCAGCATTGCTACGTTGAAATATTGTATTTCAACTCTTGTTTTGAGTTTCTTCGAAATGAAAGTGAAATCAAGGATTCAGCCAGGATTTATTTTTTGGGGCTATAGTCAAAATTGGGAGGGTGTAAGTGGAGTCTTGCACGGTTTCTATAAATTTTTGAACGAAAAAAAGTTGGGAGTTGTCGAGAATTTTGGGTGTGACACCCCCACAAGTGATAAACCCAATAAGAGTGTCGTCCCTACGAGAAATAATGGATATCAGGAAATATTCAGGGGTTTTAATGGACATAAGACTTAGAATGTAAGCTTGATGTATTAATAATTGAAATAATATTCTTCCATCGCGGCCATCGCTCCTCAAGATAGTGCTTAACCTCTGGACCCAAATGTTATCTTGACCCTCTTATACCGAAGCTTTAAATTTAATGACTCCTAGTTGCATATTTCAAAATTAATATTTAAGTAGAAACCTCTTCGAAATCAAAACCTACCTATTTCGGAATGATTCGTATTCTCCAATGATCATTCCAAAAAAAAGTTAATTGATTACACTAAATTGATAGAGCTAACAGGTGTTTTACACTTAACATTTCATATAAACGTTTAGTTTAGAGGGTAATCTATCTTCCTAAATATTACTGCATTCCTTATATATTATTACAGTGCCAACATTATACTGCATGAATAGACCACAGGTTGGCTTTGATGTAAGCATCATCGCTTTGTGAGAGTGGTCACAGTTCGAGTCCCGTGTGGGTGCATTGAATGGAATCATTCGAAGCCCAATTTTCAAAAAGCTGCAGATCACGAACTTAAATGATCACCAGTCTCTTTAGGTCGTCAATATCAATTCAATCAACTACTGTAGTACATAAAACACCTCTTGTCCTTAAATCATTGACTCATACGGGGCCTCAGGCCGTAAAAATAAATATAAATATAATACTAGTGCGAAATTACTTGCCTATCAGGTTTGAATTTAAAATACGGCTTTATTTTAGGAAAGAATTACATGTAAAGGAGAGCGCACATTTTCCACAAATTAACTACAGAAGGTTGATCCGTCTATATGTGTCCGATTTTGACGTCTCACCTACCTTATGAAAAACCACGGGACCACCATCGGTTGCCTTCGATGTGAGCACCATGTCTCCTGGCAATAGCCCTGCACCGTAACTTCCATTGTAGGAGGCTCCGTTGAAGTACAGGAAGGGGAATCTTGAGCCACTCCTCCTGGCAGGCTTTCCAGAGACCACGGACAGTGGTGACACGACGAGATGCAAGTGCTCTTTTCAATAGGACAAACCCGAAAAAATCCATGGGACTCGCATCAGGCGACTTCACTGGTATGTCCTGGAAGGGAATACCCTGATGCCGGTGTCTGTCGCCATCTGTTACAGAAATCGCTGGTTTTTTTTTTCATTAACTTTTGTTTATAATTATTCCTTAAATAAACGCACTTCACAGAAGTGAATAACAAGCCATTGCATTTTAGATTCTTATAATTCTATCACGACTGTTATTATAACTCTAGAATAATATTGCTATCGAAGATCTACAAAACCTTACCATTGTGATATTGAAATACAAGGAAGTATTCGAGTTTAGTCAGGGCCTTTGTTAAGATTCGCTTTGTTCATTCCAGCATTTGCCTGGTGAAACTGAGGGGAACCCTGGGAAACTTCAGTCAGAATAGTTGGCCGTGGGGTTCCAACTCACGTGCCTACCCATTGCCGATCCGAAATCCGCGACATTACCGCTTGGACCACAAGGACTGGCTACTCGGTCTGTTGTGATTTGGGGGTTGGTGAGTCGGACGGCCAAGTCACTGGGAAGGTTGAGCAGCAATTCAGACTGCTAGGGTAGCGGTAGCTTAGAGGTAGAGCGCTTACTTCTTGTGCGTGGGATCTTTGGTTCAATCCCGCTTGTGCCATGTGGGCCCGTGTACATGGGTTTTCGCGGGATTTTCCCATTTCCTCCCACTTTTCTTACTCCACGAATTCTCTCATCATCATGCATTCGACCTGAGCCAAAGTTGACTTTACAAAGGACTTCAAAGATTTCTTTTTAAAATCAGACCCTATCTAAGCAGATCAGTGAGACCATCCCGAATGGGTTCTCTCTCATTTTCCTCAGACTCACCAGTGAATAGCTTAATTCGGGGACATATAATTATCTTGGGCGCGAAACTCGCCGTGGCATGAATCTAGTGCACATACTTTGAAGTGGGATCATTCCCATACAGATTAGTGACACACCGCCGGCTCCAAGCCTCCCGATTTCAGATTAGTGACACACCGTTACTGACTGAGCTACTGAGGTTTGTACTACTATTATTACAACAACTACCACTACTACTATCACTACTACTACTACTACTATTACAACTATTAATACTCCTACCAAATGCCACTGGTTTCATTCTTTCTTAAAATGGGTACTAAGATGCCACTGTAGATGATCTTCTTTCTTGTGTATCTTTTTTACCCGTCTTATCTCTCGAGTATGGATACGTATTTGATAGCCCAGATAAATGAGTCTATTGATATTATATGGTCTTATTAGTGTATCTTCATTAAATATTAGAAGCGTGTAATTATAACTGAAACAAAAGCCACGATATTGAAAATATTGATTCACTTTTTTAGGAGATAGGCACAGAAACACTTACATTTTACACTTATATTGTTTTTTCTAAGAAAACTTAGCAAAATGTACCCTATTTGACTTTCTGGGTATGCTAATAAGGAGTGAGTAGAATACGGTAAAGAAATTTATGTTCGTTTGAGGGCATTTAGTAAATTTTTTACGATGTGTAGTATATTTTTTGTATTCAAAAAAGAAATGATTGGCATCTGCTAAGGAATTGTCATTTATTCAGTCACATGTTGAAGAGTCTGCCAAATTGATTTTAAGAAGATGAGCTTTGGTCATGATATGCTGTGAACGTAGTCTGTTAATAAGAACAGCTATTACCTGACGACATGATTTGACTTTATGAAACCATGGTTTGTGCTATTTCTAACTGAATATGAGATTTATGAATTTGAGTTGAAAGAATTGGATGTTCATGAACCCTTGTTCTTGTACTTTTCTTTTTTACTCTTTCTAATAAGTCTGCCCAAAATAGAAGGATATGAGTAGTGTTATTAATTTGGGTAGCATTTTTAGCTAGGAGGTCTGTATGTTTGTGATAAAATGAAAAGGAATGAGCTTTTATGTAGGTGATGTGCGTCCTTGTTCGGATAATAGGCGCAAAGCATATAAAATGTTGATTACATGAGGGGATATGTTAAAGAGTTTTTTTTTTGCTGAAGAATTTAATGCCTGGATTGCTGCTTGAGAATCTGTTAAGATGAGAATACGAAGATTTGGTATGGAGTGAGCATATTTTGCTGCTAGAAGTACGCCATAAACATCTGCTGTAAATATGGAAGCGAGGTTTGGTAGTTTTATTAGTTTATGATAATTATTTTCTGGGTCATATATAGTGCCTGAAGAGGTACGAAAACCATCGGTATAAATGAATGTGTATTTATTCTATTTTGTTCCATATGTGAGAAATTGGTAATGGAGGCAAAGATTTTATCCTTATTGGAAAATTTTATGGTGAATAAAGGGTTGGACTGACAGGTAATTATGGAGCTAATTTCTTCATTATATTCAGTGTATAAATAGTTCCATGTGTTGTGTTTTATAATATTGCGTCTATTTCTTCTTTTATTTCTTTGCTCTAAAGTTTGTATGAGTTCTTCCATATAATTGTAAGAAATATGATTGGCCTGTGATTCATCCTTCAGTACAGATTTTATTAATACTACTTCTCGTCTAAATCTAATAGGAAATTCTCCAAATTCTGAATATACAAATAAAGTGGGAGTACTTTTCATGAGACCTAATGCTGCTCTTTGTAGTTTTCGTTGCAGTATCTCCAATTTTTCTATGTCGTTTGTAGTTAGAGAACTGTCTGCTATGAATAAATAATCTAGTATGCTAACAAAATAGTTTTTATACAGTTGTATGAGGGTGGAGGGAGCAGAGCCCCACTTGGTGGTGCACAAAGCTTTAAATAAACTGTATATTTTGTCCGCTTTGTTTTCAATATATTTTATATGTTGTTGCCATGAATTATCATCATTATAGAAGACTAATAAGTATTTAATGTAGTGAACTACTTCATAATATGTTAATCGGTTGTGTCTCAAATTTATATGCTGATGGGTTTTATTGAACATCATTAGTTTGGATTTTTCCTGAGAAATTTGAAGATTGTGACAATTAAGCCATTGTTCTATGTTTATAATGTCTCGTTAAAATTCTCGAAAGGCCAATACAGAATGATCTTCAGGAGAATGAAGGATCAAAATATCATCTGCATTTATGATTATTTTACTCTTATTATTATTATTTTTTTTGCCAAATCTATCAAATAACTTGCGAAGAATATTGCTGAGAGGCGACCTTTGTGGTATCCCTGTGTTGATGGTAATTTTGTCACTATATTTAGAGGTAACTTGACTTATACTGTTCTAGAATTGAGAAGTTTCCAAATTGATTTCTAATACAATTGAGGAATTTTAAGTTGTTGTAAATGAGTTAGCAATTGATGTATGGAGACACAGTCATATGCTGCATGAACATCAATGAAGCCTGCATATAGAACTTTGTTTTTAATGTTGGCATTTTATATTGCAATGCTTTAAAACATTAAATGTAAATACTTTTATTAGCAACAATGCACATTTAATTAAATAATTATAAATTAATATAGCTTCAACATGGAAACAATGTATTTATCGCATTGTTACAACACTGACATTCCGGTTTTTATTCATTCTTTCGCGACACATTGTCTTCCGGTTAACAAAAATATAATTTTCCAAACTGAACAATTATCTACTCATGTACGAAAAATCCTTGCCATCTGTCAAGTAGTTTTGGCGTTGTGTGGCAACAAACATCGTGACATTCACTTTTATTATATAAGATTAAATTAGTTTCTAGGATTATGTAATGAACTTTATTGTTTTGAAAACATCACTGCTTTATATTTATTAAATTTTTTTGAAAGCTAATGTAATGGAAATGTTTATATTGGAAATATACTTTTCTTTCATATCTATTAAATTTATTCGTAAGACTATGTAATAGGCGTTATTATTTTTTGATATATGCTTCTACAAATATTGGTTAATCTTTAACCAGAGAGTTACTAGACCCTTTACCAAGCACCATTATTAGTCGACCTATATCATGTAAGAAATAGGAAGCATGTAATCTCTCAAGGGTACAATACAATCTATATATTTCTTTCAAAGAATCTTTCAGTAATCAATTCAGCACCATGACCTCAGGGACGAAAAAGTAGAATCTATAAACTTTTACTAATCATTAATCAAGTTCCTCTGACACACAAATATTCCTTATATCTCTACGATAAAGATTAAATAAAATTGCAATTAACTGTTTTACATAGCCTATTATTGTAACAATATAATATTTAAAGAGATAAATTAATTTGTTACATTTTTCGTCCGGTTACTCAGTGGGTATTTTTCCCCTTTCTGTGGTCACTATTTCCCTCTTTCGCACGCTATGACAATTTCAGCATTTCGACGCTTTGACCGTTTCCTTCGACGATTTGCCGGATTCTTTCGACGATATGCCTTTCGACGCTTTGACCGTTTTCACTTTTCGACGCTTTGACCGCTTCCTTCCACGATTTATCCAATTTATTCGACGTTATGACCGATTTTTCGTTTCGACGATATGCCTTTCGACGCTTTGACCATTTCCTTTCACGATTTGTCTAATTCATTCGATGTTATGACCGATTTTTCGTTTCGACAATATGCCTTTTCGACGCTTTCACCGGTTTTGAAGTTCGACGTTTTGACCGTTTCTTTCGACGATTTGTCCAATTCTTTCGACGCTCTGACCGTTTTAGCTTTTCGATGATATGCCGTTCGATGCTCTGACCGTTTAGCCTTTCGACCGTATCTTTAGATGCTTTGCCGCCGATTTGTCGAATTCTTTCGACGTTATGACCGTTTTTCAACGATATGCCTTTTCGACGCTTTGATCGTTTAGCCTTTCGACGTTTTGACCATATCTTTCGACTCTTTGACCGTTTATTTCGACGATTTGTTCATTTCTTTCGACTTTGTAAAAGGACTTTCGTTTCGACGATATGTCCTAGACCCGATAGAAATGGTTGTTCATGAAGTGCTTCTTGTCACGGGGAGATAGTGTTCCCTTTTGTTCAGGTTTGTCTTCTCTGCGCTGAGGTGAAAGCTGATTATGGAATATGTATATAACAGAAAAACGTGATTATGAGTATCGTGATTATGAATAGAACGGTGATAATAAATTTTGATTTAGTTATTTTTATATTGGTGATTGATTTTGGTAGGGAGCATAGGAATTGGAATGATAGAATACTTGTGAAAATTGCAAGTTTGATTATTTGATTTATCTTGTATGTAAAGATTTGATTGAGATAATAAGCTTTACTTTGTACAGAATGAAGTACAAGAATCATTTGTGTCGTAACATACTTTAGCTCCTAGGAATCAGCCCAAGTTAGAAATTAATTAAAATAGTATAACGTTTCTTAGGGAAATTTCATTTAAACCTCTGATTGCCTGGATAATTACTGATGTATTGATAAACGGAAAGATAATGGAACAGGGAGTTGTTGTGTATCTTATAAGAGTTGGGGGAGCAATTCGTATCATCTTATTCGTAATAAGTAGTGTGTTCAATCCATTCCTTCGATAAATCCTTGTATTAAAAACTGATGGGAAACTTCCTCCTAATTTGATAGCAAAGGAGATTATTATAATGGGATGGTCAGCATCTATTAAAATGGTTGTGGAATGACGGCATGACATAGATATTAGAACGATCATTGAGGTTATGACTTGCACGAGAAAGTGATTTACAGCTGATTCTGTTTTCGTTGCTTGTTGGCTTTTGACGTTAGGGATAAAATAAGAGATCCAATGAATTTTATAGGCGGTAAAAGCACTATGACTTACGTTCGTCCAGATTGAGGTTAGAGGAATAAAGGATAAGTTAATTTGTAAGCATATCCAGGCTCCATATGATGAGGTTGATGATAGGGAAAAGATATATCATATTATTAATTTTATTAGAAACATTAATATTTTAGTATTAGTGAATATTAGAAAGAGATGTATTAAGTGTTAAACCTTCATTCGTGGGGTATAGCTTTGTAAGCTGATCTTTGTTTTATATTTTAGTGAAAGGTTCACGTTAGTTTTGGATATTGAAAGGGGAAGTTTGATTGAAGTGTACGAGGATGAAGGGGATAATGATAGTATATGTTTATACATTATTTATACTATCACGATAATACTTTATTAAGGCATTTAATTATTTTATATATATTTGTTTTCCGGGGTTATTTTCTAGTTTTGTAGTTAAAAAAGGTAAATTGGTTGAAACTATAATTAAGGATACAAAGCTTGTTATATATATTTAATAACTAAATGACCAGCTAAATAAATAAATAACCTATTTGTGTCCATTATTTGCTAGAATTTACTGCATATGTTCCGCTTCTTTTAAAATTACATTTTAAGATACAAAAGGTATCCTACAATATATGTGTGTGGGCGATCACAGGTAACACTGTAGGGGGATAAAGAAAAAAGTGTTCTAGGTTTTGTTGTAATTCGTAGAATTAGTGTGGCTGTAATCTATTTTATAATGATTTGGGAGGATAGCTTTATTCTGATTTGTTTTTCTGCACATCCATTTTTGAGTTAGACAGTTTGTTGATTTTTAGGTAGAATCGATTGGTCTGTTCTGACAATGTTAATATTTATTAGTTGGGACTTCATATAAATATTCGGTGAAGTTCTGGTAAAATTTGAGCCAGCTGCCGTGGTTAGATGACAGAAAAGAGAACTTATTATTGTGGATGTTTTGGAAAGATGAATTTGATAATTAGTGTTAATATTTAAGTTATTAGGTGAAATTATTCAATTTATTTATGATACATTTTGAGGCTATGAAAATATCGATATAAACTACGAATGTATGCCGTGCAATGGATACTGTAAAGCTAGGGTATGAGGTTGTAGTAGTAATAGTTGTCTGCTTGACACAGATTATTTGGCGGTGAATTAATCTATTCACAAAAACCTGTTCCGGGATCAATAAGCCACGTTATAATCTTTCTTGCTATTGTAGATGCAGTTTGTAGACCACCATTGGGGAAATTAACTTACTAAGTTTGCCAAGAGTTATTAAATTTGAGTTTAATTTTTAAAGCCTTTAGGCAACCGCGGCTTAGGCTAATTGCATAATTGAAATGGAAAATGTAGGGCTAAACTAGGAACCTAGAGAAAATCTTGCACCCAGTGTTTGTTCACAACAAATCCCACAGGGTTCGATGGTCGATGTCGAACTGGCAATCCCAAGCACCAGAGATGAGTGCTCTAAATTTGAGCTACCATGGTTCATTCCCAGATTTCCACTGATTATACACTGTTGATCCATCTTTATTTGGTGAAACAAGAAAATTGGAACTGTCGTTCTAGCATGCAGTTCTCAAACAGTCTTTCTCGCCACATAGGTCGAACTTTATTTTCCATAAGGCTCCAGTCCTTGTCCTAACGATGACACAGAATTGTATATGCAGACAAGCTACATTTTTATTTTCATATATGTACAGCATGTTTTTTATTTTTATCTATGTCTCATCGGAAACGACACTTCGAAAGAACCTTCCAAATATACTACTGTTTCTTATTAGATTACGAAAAATAAGATATGATACGACAACTAACAGATTGAATGCACAGTGCAGTGTTTAGAATCTATACCAGCAAAGTTTATTTAATCTCCGCCGACATGAACTTAAATTTCCGTTCACCAAAATATGTGGTTAGTGCAAATTTAATGACCACGAAGCATAACATTCTCGTCACCTACCACGGTGTTTAGAAAACCAGAAAACAATCCAAATATTTTTAGCACTTACGTCTCAACACTCTATCCTAAATTTTCTTAGTTTAGGATTTGTTTTAAAATGTTTATAAATGTTTAGTTCGTAGAAAAACAAATATACTAAAATATTTGTAATGATAAAATAATGGGTAGTCAATTTTGCCAATAATTTAAAAAATGGATACTTTTTTACAGCAAAACTTAATTACAACCTGCCTGTGGTATTAATTAGCTTATTACGTTACCAGCCAACCATTTTGATGAATTACTTCCCATAATAGAGAGGATCTGACATGAACATATGAACCTTAAATTAAAGAGCACAAAATAATGTTACATGAATTTAATTATTTTACATGTGAGCAAGTACTACAAGCTAAAAGGTTCACTACATGTCATAAAACATTTATTCAAGTTTGGACTTCCCTACAACTGAATGATCAGGATTGTAAAATATATTGAACTTTGTTCAGATTGACCATAGTGGTAGAGAAACTTTATGATAACTACATTTGAAATATTTATTTTTCTGAAATAAAAATGTTCATACGCACATCAGTTCGTATTTCGGTGATATTCTTTGCACCAGAAACTAAATTAATTTTGCGATTTGTTGAATTAGCATAGTACTACTGACTTTTTAGTATAGCCGACACTCTCATGAAGTGGTATGGGGTTAGTCGCTGAAACTCACTGGATTGTGTTAAGGTTCGATTTATTTATATTGGCTATATATTGAATTACAGACATGCAGCTCAAGTATATGTAATACTGAGAGAACTGTACATTAAATAAAACAGGGGTTAAGGTATGACGAAATTGGCATATTGATCGAAATTGTTAAACAGTTACAACAGGCACTGAACATGACAGAAAACATTTATATTTCGCAATTATATAGTTCCACATCAAGAGTATATTTAAAAACGCAAATTTACCAACCAAACAAATTGTTTAAATCTAAATCCACAAATGTTAACAGGAAGAGATTTATCACCTGTGTGAATTCGCATGTGTCGTCTTATGTCATCCTTCTGCGCAAATTTAACTCCACATCTTTTACAATCGAAAGGTCTTTAGCTTGCGTTGAATCCCCTGTGTTCTACTCTTTGAGCGCCAGACACCAAAATCGTAAAACTGCTGAAAAGGGTCTAATCTCCTGGCCACGTGCATAAAACATACACGGTTCATCATATTCAACCATTCGTGTGGTGTTTTTTTTTTTACAATAATATTTAAACAAAATTGAAGGCTTCAGGGAAAGAAGGGGCTCATCGACATTTTACGAAGTTTCCAGGAGAATCGTTTTAAACATTCATTTCTATATGCTGCTTCTTGTTCACATTTATACTCTTTACGCATTTGCGCTGTAAGAAATGCCAAATGGCAAGTTCATCTGGAATCAAGGGAACCGATTTCTCTGTAACTTTGTGGGGGCCCATTCAGATATTTTTTTTAATGTTTCCAGTTGAGGGTCTAAGAAGGCACATATGATACAAATCCAATTCAGATTTTGCCAAATATTGTATATTCACACACACACACACACACACAAAAACCACATATAATAGTATACATATAGTCTATATGAAGGCTTCCCCAGGCCCAGCTATTACATAATTTAACAATGTTTGTATAACGTTAAAAAAAATTACTAAAGCATATTATGTTCTAACTAATAAGAACAAAGTTTTTGTTGTTACTAGAAAATAAACTTAGGAAATAACATAAACTAATGTTAGTCTATGCAGAGGAGTTATTCAGCTTTCAAATATGTGGTTTTCTTTCTGTCCGGCTCACCCTTCCGCCGCGCTACTGCTTCATTGGACAAATATATATTTTTTTAATTCTCAGTTACCGATCTCGACAGGCATGGTTCAAGAAGCTTCTGTCTCATCCACAGTGAGATAAATTTATTTGGACAAGTTCAACGAAGAAGAAAAACAGGCTGTATCACACGCAAAACGTGGCACATTTCGAAATCTCTTGCCATTTTATGATAATTTGGATACCTTAGATAGAATGGCATAGAAATAACTATTAATCGATACACCTGGAAGGTAACAGGCAACGAAAGAGTGATAACTACGTAAATTCATGGCAAAAAATGTATTTGGACAATCCCATACTTCTCTCGAAATAAATGTTCTAGGAATCCTTTTGTGTACAAGAGCACTCTGCGTGGTGTATTGAAGCAATCCACACCGTGTCAGGAACAAAATTGGAACTGCTTACTTTAATTTCAAATTACGTGCGGAAGGTAAAAGGTACTGAGACATAGCCAAGCTTATTGGAATGCCATGCTCTAGCGTTGGATACATCATAAAGAAACATAAAACAGAATAATTATTGGGGATTCGTTCTGGTCGTTAAGGAAACTAGCTGCCCGGAATGAAACCTACATTCTTCATTCTGTGAACAAAACTCAAAGAATTAGTGCTAAAGATTTGACTACTTCACTTGCCTCGGATATGCAAGTTATTGTTACAGATGTGTAGATGCGAACAAAAAAAAGGGATTCAGAAGATGTGTAATCACAAAATTTCACTTTTCCATTTAATGACTAATGGACAAAAATAATACTTTAAGTGTATGGGTCATTTTTGACCCGATCTTGGCGTAACGAGGGATAAACGACAGAAAATAAGTTTTCATTTTTTCTTTCATTCATTTTTTTCCCTTTTTTGTACTAAATGGTCTTTATCGATGTCATGCACGAAACTCCATAAACAACATAAGCAATGCACGAATTAACTCCTTTAGCCAGGCGAGGGGTATTATACGTGATGTAATTTATATAAGTACTGTAGCACACAAGTTTCAGGGAGGAATTTATCAATGAAATATATTTTCCAAAGGGAGATAAGCTTAGTAGAAGGGGACATGTACTATAGAAATAGGAGAACCGACTTCACCTTATCATTTGGGCGCCCTTGTCTGGAAGTACCACTGAAGGGCAACAGAGATGTTAAGGCTGTAGATCACCCCCGCCATCTTGGTACACACTTTCCATTGATTAACATGGGAATTGTTTTACTCGTCTTATACTTTTCAGGAGTATAGTTTTAACTTCTGTTTTCGCCCAGTTTATCGTCATGTTCTCTTTTACTCATGCTACTTTATAGAAATGCAATATTTTACACAGGAACAGTATAATTTCCCGTTAACATATTGGGATTTATATAACAAACTATTAATAATACATTATACTTACATATTTGGGGAAACTTCACAAACCAAAACTATACAAGAGTCAAAATAACCACCAAGACAAATTTTGTGAAAGCAGAACTTAAATATTCTACATCCGAGAGGCATAAAATGAGTAAAACAATTCCCGTGTAAATCAATGGAAGGTGCGTACCAAGATGGCGGGGGTGATCTACAGCGTTAAGATCTTAATTTTTGTGGAAAATGCAATGAACCCCTTCTTTCCTAGTACCCTTCAATTGGGAAATGTTTATCTATGGTCTCTGGGAATAGCATACATTAATGGTCTGTGATTTATCTCAAATTTGGCAACACTGCACTCTTTCAAACATAGCACATTTCTGTGGTTTTGTTGAAAAACCTTTGTATTTTATGAACACATATAATTAAAACAAATGGGAAAACCTTTAGCGCAGGTTCTGGGAACGGCATAAATCAATGCACGTCGATTGTGGTACTATTGAAGTATTTTCATACGAGGGTAATTGTTGTTGTTTGGTGTATATCAGTTTGTATAAAACCACTCTTCCTGAGTGTTCGTAATCACATCATTATTACTTTATAACGTTTGCTTTACATATGGCCCATTCTTATGAAATTAGACCGACTAAAAAATAGGCTATGAAACGAAAAACAAGGACTTTGTTGTGACAAAATATTTTTAGTGATTCTTTTATAGTGACAAAACGCTGTCAGGTAAAAGTGGTCAAACTGATCTTGCCACTGATTTTCGCGAAAAAGCTTCCAATTTCTTGGATTTATAGTACATAATATCAACGCAGAAAAGAATATTCAAATTGATTAATATTATATTAGAGCGATCAAGTCAGAGTAGTCGGCGTTCTTGCGGATAATATGAAAAACGTTCCGAACGATATGGAAAAGGTCATACAGTTAAAAATCCTAAACAAGCTCCAACACATTATTCAGGTTGAACAGACGAGAAAGCATGGGTATCGACTGCTTTTTTGACAAGCATACTGTAGTTCTGAAATAAAATAGGAGCATGCTTGTAACGTACTTGTAACATTGCCAGTGCTAAAAAAATCTTCGGGTTCCTCAGTCGAAATTCGATGTGTGTTGACGGTTTTATGTTTAATTTGTCTTTCTTTTTGACAAGCACACGACAATTCCAGAAATTAGGAACATTCTTGTGTAACATTTATATTTCACACAAATAATGTATCAACTGGACATTTTATAAACTTTTAACACTCATGTAATAAACTAAAAATGTAACACTCCCAGTAGAAAGTACTGTTCAAATTCAAAGTTTCTTCAGTTAACTTATTCTAGATTTTCATAATGTGGCTTTGAGTGAAAGACGTATAAAATTTCATCTATTGGCCACGTTCGTAAAAAAATATACACACTTAAAAAGTTAGCTCAAACTTAACAAGAGAAGCTCAAACCAATAAAATAGCAACAATCAACCTCTTTGGTTTGTAAACAATGAAAATAAAATTTTTGGTCTGGTGTAAAGATTTACTGATTTTTGTTGTGGCCCTCTGGAATATAACATGTGCATCAATTCTATACACATGACCTGATGGCAAAGCAGATTTGTAATACATATGCATATGGCGCTGCAAGTGTTAAAGCCACCCTCTTCCGTATATTTAGCTCCACGTGTTTTGCAGTCTAAAGGTCTTTAACGTGTGTGGATTCTCATGTGTTGCTTTAAGGCACTCTTTCGTACAAACTTGGTTCGACATCTTTTACAGTCGAAAAGGTTCTCGCCTGTGTGGATTCTCATGTGTTCTTTCAAGACGTTCTTTCGCGTAAATTTACCACCACATGTATTACAATCGAAAGGTTTTTCCCCTGTGTGGATTCTCACGTGACTCTTCAAGTGAATTTTTTGTGCAAATTTTAATCCACATGTTTTACAGTCGAAAGGTCTCTCGCCTGTGTGAATTCTCAGATGTAGTTTTAAGGCACTCTTTTGCGTAAACTTGGTTCCACATCTTTGACAGTTAAAAGGTCTCTCGCCTGTGTGAATTCTCATGTGTTCTTTCAAGGCACTCTTTTGCGTAAACTTGGCTCCACATGTATTACAATCGAAAGGTCTTTCGCCTGTGTGGATTCTCATGTGTTTCTCCAATTGAACCTTTTGTGTAAATTTTAATCTACAATATTTACAGTCGAAAGGTCTCTCGCCTGTGTGGATTCTCATGTGTCTCTTCAAGTTGATCTTTTGTGTAAATTTTAATCCACAACATTTACAGTCGAAAGGTCTCTCGCCTGTGTGGATTCTCATGTGTTTTACCAAATCATTCTTTCCCGCAAATTTAGCTCCACAACTGTTACAATTAAAATGTCTCTCGCCTGTATGCTTTCTCATGTGTTCTTTCAAGACCCAGTTTCGCGCAAATTTAGCTCCACATGTATTACAATCGAAAGGTCTCTCGCCTGTGTGAATTCTTATGTGTTGTTTCACGGCACACGTTTTCTTAAACTTAGCTCCACATCTTTTACAGTCGAAAGGTCTCTCGGCTCTGTGGTTTCTAAGCTGTTGTTTCAAGACACACTTTCGCGACAATTTAGCTTCACATCTATTATAATCGAAAGGTCTCTCGCCGGTGTGAGTTAATTGAGTTGAAATAATATCTGAAGAGTTTTCTGACCTACCTTGCTTTATGCTACTGCTAGTACCAGCAATTTTATAATTAGAACCTGAATTTCCTCTTCTTTTTTCTGTATCCGATGGAAGCAAGTATGTGCAACTCGTAAATCCACTTGATTCTATACTGGAAGATTCCTGATATAAATTTTCATACTCTTTGCATTTGACTATAATGTCACGAGAGAGATCATGACTTCTGCTGTAATCCTGAAAGAGATTATTTAAGAAATATATAAATTAAACCACAGCTGCACAATTAACTTAAGGAAGATAAAATAAAATCATATAAAAATAATCAGACTTGAATTATTACAGTCACTATAATTACACGGCTATATTAAATGCAATTCAACATACAAAACCATACTAGTCTAGAATATATCGATAGAATAAAACACCATTCACCCCTAATACACATTTTTAGGCTGTGAACCTCTAATAAACAAAAATGTAAACAGCAAAAATAACTTACATATATATGTTTTACAAAGTGTCCCTAAAATACACGGAAAACCGTTCCAATAAACATGGAACCATTTCTCATTCGTTACGAAGAAACAGGGAGGTCCATTTGGAAGCAAATAAATTCGTATAATGATAAAACAGACAAAAGCGAATACGTGTCACTAAATCAGAAGTACCACTACAAAAATAAACAGTTTTTTTTTTTTGTGAACATCTGATTTTATTTCCTATAATAGTTGTATATTCCTTAAAGAAAACGCGAACTTAGTACTTTCAAAAGATTAGACTAAGTAGATGAGAATGACAGAGCGAATTCCATCGACAATGGCTCCTGCTTATACAATGCACACTGTTCCATAACTACTCAAAACCTGGCCAAAAACCCCGAAAAACAAAGTCGGCAGAAAGAACTGAGACAAGTCAAGTATCAAACAGAAACTTCTTATATACTGAGAAAGACATGGGACGGTGAGAAAACCAGGCCCTTTAGTCCGTGACCCCCACGTAAATTTGCATTGCAATGAAGTTGCTAAAATTCCATTTTGTGAAGGAATTGCCTGTCGAAAGTTTACCATTGTAGTAGGAAGAAGTGCAATATCATACTGTAAGAAAGCAATGTCTTGAAAGCTTC
>JAGDQP010028271.1:675-23588 GCA_022664845.1 Lepisma saccharinum | reverse complement strand
GGGGGCGGTTGGAGAACAGTAATCTTCCATACGAAGTCAAACATCCAGTCATTCTTCCACCAAATTCACATCTGGCAACACTTATTGTTGAAAATGAACATAAAAAACACCTCCACTCTGGTTTACAATTACTAATATCGTCCCTGCGTCAACGATATTGGATTCCTAAGTGTCGTCAATTAGCAAAGAAAATAATTCATCATTGTCTGACATGCTTTCGTCTTAAGGCGTCGTCTCTAACGCAACAGATGGGACAATTACCATCTCACAGAGTTCAGCCTGCACACGCGTTTTTGAACTCTGCAGTAGACTATGCAGGACCCCTTAACATCAAATCAGGCTTCATTAGAAGCAAATCGCTCAGAAAATGCTATGTAGCTGTATTTGTTTGTCTGGCTACAAAGGCTATTCATCTGGAAGCTGTCAGTGATCTTACTACCGAATCATTTATTGCAGCAATAAAGAGATTCATTTCAAGAAGAGGCAAATGTGTAAACATTTACAGTGATAATGGCACAACATTTGTGGGCGCGAATAATGCCATTAAGGATCTATACAAGATGTTACGGGAGGCCACATTTCGCATGAAGGTGGAAGAGTTCACCTCCTCGGAAGGAATACAATGGCATTTCATCCCAGCGCAGTCTCCACACTTCGGAGGATTGTGGGAAGCGGCAGTGAAATCTATGAAACATCATCTCATTAGAACAACAAGGGGCGCGACCTTGACATTTGAAGAACTCTGTACGCTCTTAACGCAGATTGAGGCATGTCTCAACTCTCGTCCTATCACAAAACTCAGCGATGACCCAAATGACGCAAACATTTTAAGCCCTGGTCATTTCCTCATAGGCCGACCCCTCACCTCCATCCCTGAGCCAGATTTAACTGACCTCCCCAACAACAGGCTAGATCACTGGAAGCGCATACAAAAGTTTTCTCAAATCATTTGGCATCGTTGGTCCAAAGAATATTTAAATGGACTCCAGCAGCGAAACAAGTGGCAATTTCGAAAGAACAATATAACCCCAGGTACTGTTGTGTTGTTGAAGGAAGTAAACCTTCCTCCATTGTCATGGCGTTTAGGTGTTATTGAAGAAGTGCATCCCGGGAAGGACTCGCTTGTGAGAGTTGTTACT
This sequence comes from Lepisma saccharinum, assembly GCA_022664845.1. Classification (NCBI taxonomy): domain Eukaryota; kingdom Metazoa; phylum Arthropoda; class Insecta; order Zygentoma; family Lepismatidae; genus Lepisma; species Lepisma saccharinum. The sequence goes on along the minus strand of JAGDQP010028271.1, from coordinate 22,449 downwards.
GTACGAACTGCAAGCGGCGTCTACAAACGTTCCGTGACTAAATTGGTTCCATTACCTGCTCCAGACTCTTCCCATGTGTAACAAGTATTGGTGCAAGTGTTCTATTATTTTGTTGGTCGCTTAATCCGACCAAGAGAGGGGAGTATGTTGCGAGTTGTCTTCCAATACAGTATTGTTTTTTCTTTGCCCACAGATGGCATTGAAATGCTTTTTCTCAAGTAGTGAGAGATTTTGGTCTTTCACCCCAAAAAGGACTCCCGTGGGGAGGGAGAGAGAGAAAAAAAAGTCTTCGGAATGTAGAGCGAGAATGGTCAGTGAGGTCCAGCAGTGAGTGACCAACGACACAGTGCGCGGGTGTTTGTTGTGTAACAACATTATAATATACACATAAACAATGTGAGCAATCATCGCTCTTATCATAGCATGAACATCATTATAGAGATCACACATTGACTCGAGTGCTACTAATACAGACAGTTCAATATAAGATTCAGTCGGGAGAAAGACAGTGTTTTTGTATTCAGTGTTCTTACAAACAAGCAACAAAACTAACAATTATATTTAATCGATCAATAGTAAATTTCATTATCAGACATAATTCTTAACAAGTGTTATTCCATATATATATATATTTCTTTATTATGTAATATTTAATTCTGTCATTAAATCGCATTAATCAAGCAATCGTGTATCCGTGGATGCGAATCCCCTATGTGATTTACAGTCTATTAAATTTTAATAGTGGTCCTCCGATATCATTGCAATCAAACACACACCAACAGGTATGGTTTGATCAATAACTTCATTTCTGTAAGTAACTATGAGGTAAAACTTTTCCAAATTGAACAACAATGTTTTTGGAATAACTTGTAAACATTTCAGCGAGATTTACTAATTATTATAGAAATTATGGACATTTATACCTGACAAACCAACTTTCGTTTCGGCTTAATTAATTCAATGTATACAAGATAGACGATACAAATTTGTTTGCTTCCTACAGCACAATAGTAATTCTGTTTTGATCTTTATGAATTACAAACTCCGAAAACTTACATTATGTAAATTCAGTTGAATAAATTGAAATTTTTATATTTCTTCGAATTCTGTTCAATGAACGTAGTATGGAAAACCTCTCAGTTAACTAGATAAGAATTAAGGCATTAGTTGATAATCCATATACAGTGTATAATAATATTTATGATGAGCAGTGATTTATTTAATGTTTGCCATGATATTCATCTGAATTTAACTACGTATCATTACGTGAAGTTTGACAGCAATCGATACTAAATTATTTCTCTGTTTCGGTAAACGTATCGTTTTGAGTGATGCGTTTTTAATTAGATTGGGTTAGTTCATAAATCCGTAGGCCAGTGGTAGGATTCCTTCGCCAGCTGAGATGTGACAACTTGTTAAAGGAACTATATATTGAATTACAGCTTATTCTGCGTTAACATATGAAGTGACTCCAGTATGTGATTTGAGTGAATTGATATTATTTGCATTTTTGCGTTATGACACGACGTTTAGATTGAGTTGCGACCTTCATTCGTTGTGTTCGTCGTCTTTATTTCAGGAATTGCGATTCCAGACTACAGGTGTGGGCCCTACTAAGGTAAAGGTAAGACATGGTCTTTGCCACCCTGTAGACTTCGAAGTGAGTAAAGACGCAATATGAGTCACATATGAATTGATATCCGTATGATCGTTTGAGATTATTCCCAAGAATGGATTTGCGTTTTCCTTTCTTAATCTATCGCTAATCTGAACCAACTGGTACTTCATTCAGAGTATGAACCGACGATCTAGTTAAAAAAGATTGGAGGTGTCGCCTTATCGGTATTTCCTCCCTCGTTCTAAATTATTGTTTTCGCAGCGATCACAAGGATCTGGAATCCTCTTTCCCAGATATTCTTAAATCTGGAAGACATTTCTGCGCCGCTCATCTGGGCTGTAGAAAATGTTTGGAGCTAGAGTTTAGTTAGATGCGTTGCGTGGGTACTCTAGGCTCCTGGCGACCCTATTTATATTCCTGGATTGTTTTTGGTGTTGCAGTTTTGACTTCACCCAACCAGGAATTGTGTGTGTGTGATCTTTGTGATCTTGAGTTGGGGCCGTTTCACAGTGTTTGCAAACTATGGAAGATATACGAGCTGAAAGTTGTCGGGTTAGAAAATATATGTGGAGACACAGACCAATATGCTGGTATCTGGAATAACAGTAAAACGTTAATCAGCACGTATACTACCGAGGGTTGGGGAATAGTGAAAGCATTGTCACCACTGAATGGAACCACGTGTCAAGTAAGAGATATTTAAAAGGCACTAGTAACGAACAAAAGAACATTGTGAACGCTGGCACCATAGTGTTGCAATCTTCGTGTTGGTGTTATATATCTTCCATAGTTTGCCACACTGTGCAACCAACTTGTACCATTTTCTTTTCTATTGCCAGTACTTTTCCACTGCGCATTAATCGGTATATAATGCTATTTAAAAAAATGTAACTTTGTTCTGCATTGTTACTACTTGTGGTAAGTTATATGTTATGCAAGTTTTATTTTGATTACTTTTCCCGTTTTCAAGATATTCCATTACAACCCCTCTACTGCCTTCGTATACATTTTTGTGACATTCTAAGTTCCGCAGCACCTATCTCCCCTCCCCCTGGACCATGGCACGTTAAATTTTGGTAATCTACATATCTCGTTATGTTGCTTGCGATGTATTAGGTGTGAATAGGATTTGCGTGTTTCACAACCGTGACCCTTCCTTGTAAGCAGATTGCGGAATTTCTTCAAAGTAACTTGCTTCTTGTTGTAATGTAGATCTCCCGAAGTTTGGCCGGTTATTTCAGGAACATCTGGTTTATCCTCAAAGAAAGAAGTTACAAGGGTTTGCATCGGGTAAATAAGTAGGCCATTTTATAGTTCCAGGGTACTTGAGAGCGAACACTTTGTTTCCAAACTGGCTGCTTATGTTCCTAGAATATCCACAGTACGAAGTGGGACCATAAGTCACAGTACTGCGTACTTGTTCTACATTTTCCAGTGCTCTGTGGCTGATCTTGATGCATCCACATTTCCTCTACTAGCATCGATAAAGAACAACTTGCTTCAAATGTCCTAACCAGGACCAGAACTGTTAAATTTGATGGTTTTTAAAGATCTTTGTAAGCTGTTGACTAGTTTCTCAGTGTTTGAGGACTTTGGTTTGATAAGTTTTACAAGGAAAAAAAAATGTTCAGTTGTACACACCATCTTGACAGTTCAATTCAACACAGTCGAACCAACACTGAATCAATCACCTACACGCACGTGGTCGAAGAGCAGCTGAAAGTTCTGCCCTCTCGTGCGTATTTAGAAAGTTATTACAAAGCTAAGTGTTTGGTTTATTATTGAACCGCTATATAAACATTCACACATTACTGATACACCACAGGTCCTGCCAACGATTCGCGGTGTCCTCGAATCTTGCAACGTTGATGTAACTTATTTCCCGACGTCATACAATAATGAAATTTTGCACAGCGACGTGAGTCGGGTGACAATACAATATTCAATTGTTACTTTCATATATTTCTATATATTTTTAAAGCATTTTTTAAACATTGTTTATAAATATGGATTTCTTTATCCTAAAATAAATACTAGCCTGCAAGGATGTAGCGTTTGACTGGTTGCAGAACACTTTAGAATTTGGGTCACAAAACATTAGTTTGAGAAAAAGTATTTAAACACCGAAATAACTAGAATTTTTTAAATTCTTTTTAGAAAACGTACTTTTCTTAAACATTTCGGACTAAAAAGTAAAAAATAATTTTGTTTATTCATGACTAAGAAGAAACCCATGGGGCGCGCCAATTGAAAAATTTAAAAAGTGACTGTATATGAGAGAGCGCCTACGCTTTTCTTTTTAGTCATCTCTGAACATTTTTTTTTTTACTTTTAGATGATTGTTTCATGTTCACATCCATAGCGCTATATACATATTCATTTAAGCTATTCCACATGCAGCTGTGGAGTTATTGTGGGGTCATTTGGTGTGATGGATTCAACGATACAGTGTTGTATACCACGTGTCAGAAATATGGAATGCGTCTGCAAGTTTGCATTTGAAATTAAATTCATGTAAGTAAGACCTTTTGGCAACTTTGCTCAGGCCAGGATGGGTCAGGTAGAGGATGGGTAAGGTTAGAGGCGGCCCTAGCCGTTGCGGGGCCCTGGGCAATGACTCTTCATGGGGCTCCATGAAATCACAATAACCAAAACCGCGATATATGTACTATTGTGCATACATACATACAATATATGTATGAGTGTGTGTGTGTGCGTGTGTGTATTTGTGTACTAAAAAATAAACTATTTTTTTAAAGCAAAGCCTGACTTCGGGTGAATGTAATCCCGAAGATTTTTTATATCGGGAATTGAGGTATTGATTTACAAGAAATAAAGTCGATGTAATGAAATACAAATTGTATAATTAGGAATCCGAAAATTACTTCCAACCAAATAAACAAGTACAGCTTTACAATAACAAGGCAAGTATTTTTATAGTACTTGATAAAGGCTAATTCTGCGACTTTTCTTGTTGCTAAAATCGTCAATCAAATCACTATAATCTAGAGTTGTTGCAACATCGTTTACTATAGATAGAAGAGTGAGAGCAGACATCCGCTGGTGTTCTTTAGAAAGCTCCTCTCGGTTGCCCGGTTCGCCCATACCTAAGGTTGCCACTGGGTAAAGTATCGGACAGAGCCTTACTTAAGTTATCGCCCCGGCATTATGAACAAAATCTAGGAAATCTGTCAGCACGATTGGCCGAGGGTTCGTGCCAATCGGAAGCCTGGGACATTGCCTCTTTGATCACAAGGTTCTCTGAAACATTGTCAGTACAGTAGTCATGTGAACTGAGGCATTAGGCCAGCGTCTTCAACGTAGCCGGTTGGAGTCCTGCCTGGGGCATGACTGTTCGTGGAATTTAAGAAACATTGCATTCATTTAATCGTGACGAGCCGAAGTCAGAAGTTACTAGAATTGTCCATACAAAATAAAGTTTACAAAAATTTCTGAAATCTTGTTAAGTAGAAATGATTTTTTTCATTTTTAAAATTCACTACTATTGTTTGATCATTATTAGACGTTTGTTCTATTGCTTTTGATGAAAAAATCGTAACCACTGAGAGGGACGTCATTATATCGATACTTTTATGCTGTATTACGTAACATTTTAAAGATTAATATTCAATGAAATATTTAGATAAGGGAACGTTAGCAATACATCTCCTAAATCTTTGAGATATGAGCAAAAATATTAGAAGATGAAGAAGATAATTTAAATAAGATCGTATGTAATTTTCTTTCTCTAAGCAAAAACCAAGTGCTCATGTTAAGGTTGTACATTATATAATACGCAAGTGAAAATTTCAAAGTAATATCTCGCTATGCGCATTCTTTCCACAGGACCCAACAAATTACGCGGAAAGTGGAAATTAATACTCGTTCAAGAATTCAAGATATCCTGACTAACAAAGGCCACGACTGAAACTAAACCAGCGATAGGAGAAGTTGAAACATGACCGAGTAATGAAAGCATGACTGACCGTATGTTGTGGAACTTTATGATTCTCTACCGTGTGTACTCTGTTTCTCGCGTTTGTGAACACGTTTAAGATTTTCACCTGTGATTTCTAGCACGCGATAACCACTACGTTCAACTCATGTGGCATACCAATTCACAAATGTGGTCATTAAGTAAGATATTTTACCACGAGGAATGATTTACGTAAGAAAGTATCATGCAGTGTTTGTCAAAGGTCAGAACCATATGGTAACCAAACATGCAAAGAACGCTTTGAATTCCAGATCTAATGTTACACACATGTAAAAAGAAATACAAATACGAGGTGTGTAAATAAAATAATAAGACTATTTTATTCCAAGAACATTACAAAGCAATATTGTCTCCTTCAAAGTAATTGCCTTGGGAAGTCACACAGCGCTGGACACGGTTCTTCCACTCCTCATAGCAGTGCTGGAACGTGGATACTGGAATAGGCTTCAGCTGGTCGGTTACAGCCCTTTGAATGTTGTCCACGTCCTCAAACCGGCGTGTTTTCAATCTCGGGAATAGGAAAAAGTCACATGGACCCAAGTCGGTTGAATAAAGAAGCTTAGGAGCCACAAGAATGTTCTCACTGACCAAAAAAAGTGTTTACTGAAATAGCTCGGTGACAAGGCGCATTGTCGTGATGCAACACCCAGTTCATTTTGAAGTTTAGACGAACACGCATGGCCCTTTTTCGCAGTCTTTTCAGAACCTCTCGTTAAATGTGATGAGTAACCCCTTGGCCTGGAGTCACGAACTCTTTGTGAACGATTCCCTGACTATCAAAGAAGCAAATCAGCATTCATTTGATCTTTGACTTGATCACTATTGTGTAATATTGCAGCAAAAATTACACCACATCATTTAGAAGTAAATACAATATTATTTAGAACTGACAAAGCATTTCACCAGACCCAGAATAAGCTACAAATCGCGCTCTTGGATTACTAATTTCAGATTTGTGAATGGTCAGTCACAGAGTAAAATTTTATAATTTTGTATTTAAACTTTAACGTAAATACGCGTTTTAGGATGTACCCCTCAAAACCGGACAGTAAGCGTCCGGTTTGAACTTGTCACTGGACACCGGACGGATTGACCTAAAACCGAATTGTGCGCTTCAAAACCGGACGGCTGGCAACCCTATCTGATGATGAAGGAGAAACAATGACGATGACGTCCTTAGGAGGTAAGACACACTTAACGTTTCAACCAATAGAAGTAAATTAACGTGGATTGGAATAGGGAAGATGAAGAGGATTAAATAAAATTCGAAGTATCCCATACAATTCATTTTATCTTTATCGAAGTATCTAGGAATTGGAGTTATCGAGGTTCGACTTATGGAGGTTCTACTGTATGTTGTACGGCATTGAGATCTCTTCCGAATGAGCCTAAAATTTTCTGCTTTCGCCGCGCAATTTTCCTTGTTCCTTGTGACACCTCTTATACAAGAGTTTTGCAACAATGACTTCCATGATTCCAAAACGAAAAACAACTGAAATTTCTGTTCTAGGTCGAAGCACAATAGTAGTTCTTTCTTTCTTTCTTTCTTTCTTTCTTTCTTTCTTTCTTTCTTTCTTTCTTTCTTTCTCTATATCTTTCACTCTTTCTTTCTTTCTCTATATATCTCTCTCCCTTTCTCTCCTTCTTGTTTTTCTCTTTTTTACACTCTTTCTCTTTGCTCTCTGTCTCTTTGTCAGCGAATGGACAGTGAAACAAATGAAAGAGGAGAGCTGTTCATCACGAACAAAAACAACGAAGAAGGAAGGCAACAACTTGGTCCGAAAGTAGAACAAAGTAGATAAAACAATGAGAAGTGCCACCTAAGTTCTATTTTCTGCACTTCTGTTCGAGACTTCTTGGCGCCTTTGTAATTCACCATGTCAACAGAAGTATGTGGTAGTTGTTAGACTAAGCAGGGGGGCTGCAGCCTCTTTTTAGACGCAGAAGATCCACGCAAAAGGAACATTTTCTTCCTTGGGTCGGTGGCAATCTATTGATCTGTTTGTTCCCTGCGGTGCGTAAATGTGTGACTCTGTGTGTGAGGAAGAAGTCGTTTAAAAGATGGAACACAGTCATAATATGCAAAATTTAAGTAACATATTTAAATGCAAAAAAAAATAAGAAGAAATTCATTACAAAATATGATACCTTATATATTAATTGATTGTGTGAATTAAGGTTTGTGTAAAGGAATGATTTCTAACTTCATATGACAACATTATCTCTAAAACATTGTAATGCTGCTTCTACACATTCAAGTTTAGAGAATTCTAATTTTAAGAGCAGAAAGTTTAAAACTATTTCAAGAGTTCTATCCATACCGATCTTTATTTTCTTTTTTCTTCATTGTTGTGAATATCCAGATCCATGAGAATGAAGTTCTTTCAACAATGAACGAAAATGAATATAAAAAAAAATTGGAACGGCTACAATTCTTGAAATTGTTATGTTGGAAATTTGAATTCTGTAGATTTCGATTTGCAGGAGCTGCATTCTAATTTTGTGAAACGGAACAAATAATAATAATAATAATAATAAACTTTTTAAAAACATACTTTTCTTAAGGCTGAATCCAAGTAGGTTTTCCCGCCTTTTTCGTTTTTCATCAATAATTCAAATTTAAGTGCAGTTAAACAGAAAATATCTTCCACATACTATAGTTTGTTGCATACTTGAATAGTGAATACCATTAATTTGAAATAAAAGTTAACAGAAAATTCAAAACTATGTCAACACATTTTTAGGATATGGAACTGTCCCAAAAGTCTGTTGACATAGATTTGAAGTTTCTGTTGAGATTTCTTTAAATATAATGGTATTCATTAATGACGTAAGGAACAAACTATAGTTTGTGAAAGTTATTTTCTGTTTAATTGCACTCAAATTTGAATAATTGACGGAAAATGAAAAAGGCGGGAAAACCTACTTGGATTCAGTCTTAAACAATTCGTACTAAAAGTAAAAAAAAACAATAATCTTGTTTATGCATGATCAAAAAGAAAAGTATGCGACGTGCTATCATATACACTCACTTTATATAAATTCTTCAATTGGCGCGTCCCTTGATTTTCTTTCAAGTCATGGAATAAGAAAATTATTTTTTACTTATTATTAAGAATTGTTTAAATTACGAAGAGTATGTGTTTTGAAAGTTTTGAATTACTTTTTTCGAGTTATTTCGCTGTTCGGATTCTTTATCTCAAGCTAATGTTTTGTGACCTAAATCAGAAAGTGTTCTGCAAACAGTCAAACGCAACAATCTTGCGGGCTAGTATTTATTTTTGGATAAACGAGTTCTTACTAAAAATAAAATGCTTCTCACCTGATTTATGTCACCTGTGCAAAACTTTATCATTGTACGATGTCGGGAAAAGTGTTAAATTAACTTTGCGAGATTTGAGGACACGAAATACCACTGTGAATTGATGAAATGTATGTATAAAATACATTACAGACGTACGGGGGTAATCTTACCCCCTAGTTTTAAAGCTCGTTGCTTTACATCAACCTATACAGACATGTCAACCTAGACGATTTCGAATTCGGGAAATTGTACCAATCTGAAAGGGGAGAAATGCGGAAGCTGCGTGAGAAACTAAAAACATGCAAAAGAGTTACAAACACAAGCGTTAGACCACAGAATACAGACGTTAAACCTTCTAAACCACAAAATCTCTCACATATTTTTATATTCTCACGCATTTTGCGTGATAGTTGACATATTTGCTATTAAGCATATTTTTCGTGAGGCATGACAATGTAGTTCTAAGTTGATCAGGAGTATTTAAGGAAAATTCTTAGTTGCTGATGGACATTTTATTTGTCCTGGAAATCCACACTGTTCCTCTTTTCTGTAAAATGTTTGTAAAATGACCATTCTTTCATTCATAGAAAGATTGTAACGTGCCTGACATATATTTTGATGGACCATAGTTTGGGGAATAACTGCCAAATACCTCCAAACGAACGAAAAAAAAACCGCTAAATCCTTAATCCTGAGCTGAAACTGAGTCATTTTTGGTGATCCGGTCCGAATCTTGATCCGAATAACGCTACTTAACAGACTCTGTAACCTGCTCTTGATCTAAATAAAGGGACTAACTTTATGATACGGTAAATCGATGATGGAATCTTAACCCTTAACTGTGCTGGTAAAAAAAAAATCACGTAAGTATGCTGGTGGGTTACGAAAATACCCCAAATGAAAAATGACATGAAATCGTGTAGGAACATCTTTATTGTTTTCGATAGTTAACAGACATGCTTACATACAATCACGACAGGCGTAACAATAATGTTGCTTGCAGATACTTTTCTTGCATTCGATACAAGACACCTTTGAACGCGGGTAAAACGAGCTCCTCCTTGCTTTCTTACTTATACTTTCGTCAGTTCTTGTCTAATCAGATATTTTATTGATGTGATAGTCTTCTATCATACTTCGGGCTTAAAGATACAACTTTACATCTTAAAAGACGAGTAACAAATACTTCATGTGAGAGGAGGAATTAAATTTAAAGTAGAAAAAATTACGTAATTGTGCTGGTGGGGTATTCTTGTACCCCAATAATGTGTTATTCTTACATAAAAAGGTCGTAAGCAAGTCTGAACAGGATTAGATCCACAAGCATACTGCAAACTGAAATTACGTTGGATGATAGAGACATCTGCCAACAACAAGAAAAAGTACGTTAATGAAAAGAGGCCGTGGGGCATTTATATACCCCACCAGCACAGTTAAGTTTTAAATCAGTAACGCAACCTTGACCCGACAACCCTGTCTTGACTTGATCTCACGTGGTGTTGTACCTCTTTGGCGTGAATCAATCAATACTTTCATTTGTGACTTCTTTCTGAATTGTCTTTCCAAATTCCAAGGTAAAGAGAGTTTTGCACACCTCCGGGGATCTTCTTATTGTGTCCGGGGATATAAGACTATTTCCATATATTTCTAGCATTGTAATGAACTTTTCGGCGTCATATTCTTGCTGCTCCAGGGGTAACATCCCCGTTCCTGGTCAGCCCTGAAAGAAACACTGCTGAGGCCAGGGTTGTTACATTTCTGTTTAAGAAAATCGGAACAGGCTCTGTACAAGTGGGTCTGAGCTGAGGCTATCAGTACAGAGAGGTCCTGGGGTACTTCTTCGGAAAAACAAAATAATTTAAGCTTTAAAATTGATGTTAAGGGCATCCTGGACTTCTTGTTAAGTTAAAAATAAGTAATGACTTAGCTAAAATAAATTGTAATTTTTCTTATAAATTATTTAACATACATTTCTAGTCATTTTTTTTTTAAAACAAATCCTTGACTCGACCCGTCAATAAGAAAGGTGATTCCGGGAATGACCTCAGGTAATTTTATAATTTAAACCACAAAAGCTGCCTTTTTACGTAAAGTTTATTGAGATGTAAAATTAATTTTTAATTTAGTTTACATTTTTTTAATAATTAACTTACCCGAAAGTATTTCTTATGTATACTGTATAAACTTACAAGATACGCTGAAAACGATCGTGTTTTTTTTTCAAACTAGGAAACATGTGAGAAACATACAGAGGCGAGTAACACTCAAAAATAAAATGTTTTCCGACAGTCTTACTTATAGACGCCATTTTGTACTGAATGTTGCGTGTCTACGAACAAAAGAATAAGCGCAGTGTAGGAGAAGGAACTAGTTTTTTTTAATGATGCAAATCATGTATTAATACTCAAGAAGTAAAAATAATAAAATCATATTTGTAAGTTTCACGGATAATAATAACTATAGTTTTATGCCTATATAAAATGATCTTTGTTTTAACTCACAACGATAAAAAACGTGATAATCTGCGTCCCGACGAACAGTGAATCGGGACGCGGAAAACTAGGTCGAAAAACGGGACTCCCTACAGCGGGATGGTTAGGAACACTGGTTAGGACGTCAAAAAGTCATAAGGAAAGAATTAAAAATCCTTGTTTTGACCTCTGCGTCATCGGGTCGAAATCTGTTCACCCAGTCAGGGAGGGTGCAAAGCATAGACCAGGTGAATCTGTCCAAAACGTGACCCCTTTTAGCACTGACCTAATCAAACGAAGATTGGACACGTAGATTACGTTTTGTTAAAAACGTGTAGAGGAGAGTTGGGCACATCATGGAGCTGTAATTTCACTTGAACACAGTTTGTATAGTAACCAACTAACAAAAGTGATTTCTAGTTCCAATGAAACTTTGTAGTACACAGAGATATAGTTAAATTTCCAGTTGTACACAGACGTTGAAAATACGTGGATTAAACGCTATGTTAATATTGTAAATGTACCGAAATGTCCGCCTGTTCAACGGTTTATTCGACGTTGAATAATGGTTGAGAAGAAACGATGAAAAACGGGTTTAGTTGGCCAAAATAGAGCATGAATGCTGTTTATTGGTATACACACATTTAGTTTCATTTTATCCTTTTACTTTTATCACTATATACGGTGTTAATTTTCCAACAGTAAATAATCCGAGCGGCTGTTGTGGGGTTCGAGCACAGGAACGTTCTGCACTTCTCGTTGGTAGCTCGACGCGTTGACCACTTATCCAAGAATCAACCTGGAGAGGCCACTACTCTTTTACTGAATCGTTGAAATTAAATGTTCGTTGAAATATAGTTTAAAATTCAACCTGTTTTCAACATGCAAATGAAAACATGAAAAATATAGTTATTTTCATTGTATTTGCTTTTAATTATAATATTTAAGCAATTAAAGTAGAAATACAAGTGTGAAACGAAATCTAGGACATAGTATGAATGATAGTTAAAAAAGTACGTCACATTAACGTCGAATCAACGAAATTCTTTTTTCGTTGAAATATGGTCTAAAATTCAATCTGTTTTCGACGTGCACATGAGAACACCAAAATTAGTTTGTGTCATTCAATTAGTTCTTGACATAACATTAGTAAGAAATGCATTAAACAACATCTGTTATACCATAGTTGAAAAAAAAATCATATTGAATACACGTTGTATTAACGTCTTATCAACGCAATAACGTCTTTGTTGAACTTTCGACCCAGCAGCTACCAGCGTATAATGAGAACAATATAAGATCGGACGGAGTAGGGTGGGATATTGGGGTTCGAGTTATCATCAAAAGTTGTGCATTGGTACCAAATAAAGTCATGCCAAATACGACGACTACGTACTGGTATGTTTGTGCATACTACTTCATGACGTCATTAAGTAGCGCCTGCACTACTCCTGCCAGGCAGGACCCATCAGCAGTTTACACAATACATACTCGGTAATGTTGTTTGCTGCGTCTGTACGACTATACTCGGAGGCGCAAGATGTAAGGACTCCATGTACAGATTTAAGAATTGCACGTCCTTAAATTCTAGGAAAATTTTTCTCCATGTATCCTCATATGGGAGACTTTGGTCGTCGCTACGAGAAGCTTCTAACTAGCGACGCACTGTCCATTCTGAAGTTGAGCCTACACGTCATTCCTTCACGTCATTACGATATGTTTCTGCTGCAGTGTGACCCAGTTTGAGCTCATGTGACACAATTACCTGTAAATTAGGTTGTTCTAACATGTTGAGCGGACCACTGTAACACGACCTATGACACCTTCAACTCCCGGCGTGAACTCTGCCTGTTGCTTCAGCGGGTACTACTCACAATTCCATTGATCCTATATACAAGGAGGAAGGGTTGAATATGGGTATTGTACATTACTATAAGCTATTTTTGAACAGGGATTCTACTAAGAGTTTCAGTTTGGGGTGTAAAGACCAAGTAAGAGGGGTGTAAGTAGTTTTACAGAGGATTTCCAACAGTAAAAATATTAAAGTTAGAGCGGTGGTCAATGATTTGGAGAGGTGACAACCCCATTAGGGAGCTCTTTGTCAGAATCTCTGCATTTCGAAAATACTGGTAATCAAATCCGCTAGTTAAATCACATCTAACTTAAATAACATAATTTCTAGCTTAGAATCTGGTGGCCCGGGTTCAAATCAAGGCGAGACGCTCGAAACTTTTCTCGTAGTGTTCCTATGCCCAGCGCTCTGAGGTGCACTCAACCTCCTATCAAATTGAGTACTACTGTCTCTGATATTCCTGGGCACCTTCGAAGGTAAAGGCGACCGAGCATGAGACTAACCACCACACCTGAGTTCGTGCCGTAGGTCTAGCATATGTGGAGTGCTACCTCCACACACCCCATGCGCAGTGCGCATCGCACAAGGAATAGTATTTTTCTAGAACGCGAAAAAAGCAAAACAACACAACTCTCTCTCTCGATATATATATATATATATATATATATATATATATATATATATATATATATATATATACCGAGAGTATATATATATACCGGTATGAGTATGTTTACCTAGGCCAACTTAAAACATCGAATGCAAAGTTGACTGATGAAATAAATAGAAGATGTAAAATGGCGTGGAGTTCTTTTGGAAGACTACACTTTATTTTCAAAAGCAAACTTCCAATGTGTCTGAAGCGGAAAGTTTATAATCAATGTGTCTTACCTGTAATGATGTACGGCTGCGAAACTTGGACATTGAATGCGCAAACTACTCAAAGATTGAGAGTCACACAAAGAGCAATGGAGAGGTGCATGCTAGGAATAACCAGAAGGGACAGGAAGAGAAATGAATGGATTCGCGCACAAACAAAGGTAGAGGATGTAATCAAGACTGCGAAGAAGATGAAGTGGAGATGGGCCGGTCACATAGCTAGACGAACAGATGGAAGGTGGACGACAAATGTACTACAGTGGATTCCTAGAGGAAAGAAACGACCGAGACGACGTCCAAATGTAAGATGGGTAGATGAAATCAAGCGTTTTTCAGGAGCTACATGGATGAGGATATCAGCAGACCGAGATATGCGGAAAGAAAAGGGGGAGGCCTTCATCCAGCAGTGGATAGAAAACGGCTGAATATGATGATGATGATGATGATGATGATATATATATATATATATATATAGATATATAGATATAGATGTAGAGAGATAGATAGATAGATAGAGAGAGAGAGAGAGAGATCTTGTCAGAAATACAATCGAGGAAAACAAGAGTTTGAAGAAAGCCAAATTGCAGCTCATGATAGGAAAAAAGCAAATAATTGCAATTAAGAGACCAGACGGGACCGTAAGACGAAATAAAGAAGAAATTATAAAAATATTTGAAAATTTGTACAGAGAATTGTACTACTCCGAAGAAGAACTAGGAAAAGAAGACTCAGAAGAAAATGATTTAGATGTCCCAGATGTAATGAGAGAAGAAGTGGATAAAGTACTTCGAGGGATGATGAACGGAAAATCACCAGGAGAAGACGGACTGACAGCAGAGATGTTTAGATTGGGAGGTGAAAAGATGAAAGAGGAACTTGCCAAATTATTCTCAATGTGCCTGAGAAAGATAGAAATTCCGTGAAGTTGGAATAATGCTATCATCATTTTGTTGTACAAGAAAGGGGACAAAGAACGCGTCGAAAACTACAGACCAATTAGTTTACTGTCAGTCCTATACAAAATGTTCACCAAAGTTATTTTGAATCGTATTGAACGAGACTTACATTTTAACCAGGGAAGGGAACAAGCCGGATTTCGTCGTGGATTTAGCACAATGGACCACATACGAACACTGAATGAAGTTATGGAAAGGACTAATGAATATGAACTTCCACTGTATCTGGGATTCATAGATTTTGAAAAAGCTTTCGATTCGATCTCCTTGGCAGCAGTACTTAAATCACTTGAACATCAAGGTATCGAAAATGCGTAAATCAAGCTACTGCGAAACATTTATTCGATTGCCACATCTGTCATTAAACTACATCAAGAAAGTGAAAAATTTAAAGTTGGAAAATGGGTAAGACAAGAGATTTAATTTCTACAAAACTATTTTCAGCTGTACTGGAGAGAGTGTTCTAAAATTTAAACTGGGATGAAGTTGGAATAATGATCAATGGCGAATATCTTCATCACCTACGATTCGCTGATTTATTAGTCCTGTTTGCTTCAAATGCAGAAGAACTACAAACCAGAATGGAAAAGCTGAGTAATGAGGGTTCGAAAATAGGCCTTAAAATGAATTTAAGCAAAACAAAAGTAATGTATAATCAACATGCTGCAAAGAAATAAATAAAGATTAGCGGAGAGACAATAGGCATAGTTGATGAGTATGTTTACCTGAACTAGCTCAATAGAAGATGTAAAATGGCGTGGAGTTCGTTTGGAAGAGTACACTTTATTTTCAAAACCAAATTACCAATGTGTCTGAAGCGTAAAGTTTGTAATGAATGTGTCTTCGACCCTCCCTGTGATGATGTACGGCTGTAAAACGTGGACATTGAATGTACAAACGACTCACAAGGAAATACACAAAGAGCAATGGAGAGATGCATGTTAGGAATAACTAGGAGAGTCAGGAAGACAAATGAACAGATTCGTGCACTAAGAAAGGTAGAAGATATAATCAAGACTGCGACGAAGATGAAGTGGAGATGGGTCGGTCACATAGCTGGACGAACAGATGGACAAAACGTTAGACCGAGATACATGGAAAGAAAAGGGGCCTTCATCCATCAGTGAATATATATAAAGGGAATTATTACTTACATCTATTTATCCCCGAGAAACATAAAATGGCTCCATTCTTACATTTTCTTTTTGTTTACTTAACTGACGACGACAAATGTTGTTAAGATATTTTCACATGTTGCTTTCTGTGGCGTTGAAACAAATGAACTTTTCCTTCATTGCCCCAATATTTGTTTCCTCAACACTCCTCTATATTTTCCACAAAAAACAAAACAAAAACGAACAAGCTTTTCCCTTTTTCTTTCTCCGGAGCAAAAATGAAGAAATGTATATTGTGTACACGTTTCAACCATTTTTTTCAATACGTTTCTTCAAAACGCGTGTTCCTCCTTCTTTTTTTTTCCGTTTCAGACATTACTTTCGTACAGCTGTAGGATATGTAATTCCTTCTCGAAACCTTTCAGATTCTTTTTTTTTCTTTTGTTCTCAGCTGCAGTGGCAGGCTGAAAGCTTCGGAGAAAGTGGGAAAAAAAAAAAAAAAAAAAAAAAAGAAAAGAAAGAAAACGGAGCAACCCAACCTAGTCAAATGGTTACAGCGGTGCAGCAACTATGACTATTAGTTACGAGTTCTGCCGTTACGTGGCGTTGTGCTTCAGAAAACGTGTTTCTGCTTTCTTCCAGCACCGACATTACAAAATAAATGCAGTATTCAAGAACGCTACATTCTTTCCTCCCTCGCATTAAAGATAAATGAAAGAAAATTTTTCATCTTACCACAGCTCTCACCATTTTTCTTTTCTTGCCTTTTTTTATTTGTTTTTTAGTTTAGTGTGCCTTCAATCTGCCTTTAGGTACAACTTATCTTCTAGTTTGCTTTCTTCTCAGAAACTTTTCCATTGTTCAAATTGCTTTCCGAAGGCCTGAAAGAAGTGGGAGGGGAAACTAAGACAACATAGATAAGAAATAAAACTGCTCCTTTTTCTTTCAGGACTTCAGAAAAGCAGTTTAGTTAAAATACTGACTGATGGTAAGAACCAAGTTTATCAAATTTATATTTTTAATATAGTAGAGTATCCCATGCGTATAGATAAATACAACTAAAAGAAAATTGTAAAAAATAATAAAAATACTTTCTGAACTCATACTTTTATTAAACAATTTGTACTAAAGAGTAAAATAAATTTTGTGTATGCATGAGGCGCACTGTCATTATACAGTCACTTTATAAATTCTTGAATTGACACGCCCCATACTTTTCTTTTTAGTAAATTTCTCAGGCTAATATTTTCTGACTCAAATTCTAGAGTTTCTGCAACCAGTGTAACATAGAAGCGTTGCAGGCTAGTATTTATTTTAGGATAAAGAAGTTCATATTTTTAAAAAATATTAAAATATGCTTTTTAAATATATAAATATTATAGAAATATATTAAAGTAACAATAAAATATTGTATTGTCACCCGACTTACGATGCTGTGCAAAATTTCTTCATTAAATAACGTCGGGAAATGAGTTAAATTAACGTTCCAAATTTGAGGACGCCACGAACCATTGTGAACAAAAAAAAAAAAAAAATAATAAAAAAGCTTTTTAAAGACATTCTTTTCTTAAACAATTCGTACTAAAAAGTAGAAGTTAATTTTGTTTATGCATGGCTAAAAGAAAAATATTGGGCGCTCCAACTGAAGAATTTATAAAGTGATTGTATATGAGACGCGCCTCATGATTTTCTTTTTGATCATGCATAAACAAAATTATTTTTATCTTTTGGTACGAATTGTTTAAGAAAAGAATGTCTTTAAAAACTTTTTTATTATTTTTTTCTCAAGCTGTTTTGTGAACTAAATCCTAAAGTGTTCGGCAACCAGCAAAACCGCATATCATTGTTGGTTAGTATTTACTTTAGGATAAAGAAGTCTGTATTAAAAAATATTAAAATATGCTTTTAAAATATATAAATATATAGAAATATATGTAAATAACAATGGAATATTGTATTGTCAACCGACTTACGTCGCCGTGCAAAATTTCTTCATTAAATAACGTCGGGAAATGAGTTAAATTAACGTTCCAAATTTGAGGACACCAAAACAATTGTGAACTAAAGAAAATAATGTAATAATAATAAAAAAATCCATTGTAAAAATTGTCTACATATAATTGTTATATTCAAATAGAAGAAAGTCTAGTAGCTTTTGGTGACCCAGATGTAGCAATGTCTCGAGGACTGGCCGAGGAAAATAAACTATTTTCATATGCTATTACCATTGTTAGGTACTTTTCGGTATCGCATTTTTCGTACTCTGAGGTCTAAGAGCCCCGGTCGTGATCATCCCTGAAAGAAATGCAACAGTATATCATTAGGAAAGAACTAAGACCTTTTCTTTGCCTTTCGAGTCAAAGTTTCGAAATCGGGTCACCGCGCCAGACTGAGTGACAAGCGTAGACTCAGTGATCTGATCCGAAACTCAATCCGAATGACGCGACTGAACCAGTGACCCGGTTTAGCTGTCCTGAGAAGTATAGACTGAAGTCAGCAAAACCGTGGTTCCAATGGGAACATGGTATGAAAGTAGTCTATCATTATACTTTAACTTAGAATTTAGAGTGAATACCTACAGAAAGAGATGATCGGAACTTTTAATGGTGATTTAGTGGGGCCAAAACAAGAGAAATACGTCCTCGAAAAATCAAAACATGGTTACATTGTGGAAAATTTTCCGGAAACTTTCTGGAAAATGCTATGCAACATTAGCTGCCTGCAAATATCAAGTACTTTGACTAATAAAATCCAGCCTTGGTTCTAGGGTTCCCAATTATGGGTTGAGCCATTCCTGGACAAATATTTGCCGATAGGCCTGTACATATTCATTTATTTACGGATAACTTAAGAAGCCAGGAATATACATGTTACCAGTTTAAAAAATCTCTGCGTTTTTCTAGAATTCAATGAATCAATATGAAATATCGTACTTGGAATTCTGCGGAACTTTACTGAAAATTCCTAGCAATGTTTACAAGGGTTTTAACAGTGTAAAATCGTTGCTAGGAATACAAAAATGTTACGAGGCATAACCACAATAATTAAATATTAAATCGGCAAACAATGATCTAAGACTTATTCACATATCAAATCACAACGAAAGTTGAATTGAGGGATTGTATTTGATCCATGTTTAGTATTGAGAAGATTCAGTGTGGAAGGGATTCCCCGCATAAGAATTTAATTACAAAAAAAAAAAATATATTCGAAGTAGCAAAGCATAGCAATCTACTTCAAGCTGCATTTTAACCTAAAATCACACACATTGCTCAAATACTTTATTTCAGTAAAACTTTAATTTTGACGTTATAAGTCTTACGTCTTTAGTTGTCGAGATATGCGGTATTTATCTTTACATTTGAAGAGTACAGGGGAAAAAGGGGGGATGTCCACTTTTGGGTCAAATTTAGATTGTTATGCCATTTTGTAGAGCATGTTGAGTACTTTCAGTCAATATATCAAAAAGTGGAAAAACGTTCACGGTTAGCCTGCTATAGCCGTTTAAAAAATCCTTGTAAAATGGAAGAAGGGGGTATCGCCATCTCTTACAGTGAAAAAAGGGGGCCATCCAATTTACTCCTATTTTTTGTCTGCTTTTTTATCGATAATCTTGAACTGCATTTATATTCCATTGTTGACAGAGCTAAATATAGCTTCAACAACCAATTCTGTTTAAATAGTTCGCGTTAGTTTCATTGTAGACGTTGAAGGTCTAAGATGGCTGCTGTAGGTTGTGGTTTCCTATCAAATTCAAGAAAGAGGAAGCGGCAAGGACGTGTTAGTGATGCGTCAAGAAAATTACGAGCTCAGTGTTTTGAAACAGGAGAAAACTGTAACTGTACAAAAAAGTGTTTTGACCAACTACGATTATCAGACATTCAGAAAATAATACGTGATTTCAATTCATTGGGAAATTGGAATGCACAAAGTGCTCACCTTGCTGGGCTAATCACAGTTCACTTCATAACGAGAAGAAGAAGTAGGAATGAAATAGATGCGAAATTTCATGACGCTTCATACTCTTACCGAGTTAGAAAAACGCGCGAAGATGGCACTACCGTTGATATTCCAGTCTGTCAGAAAGCCTTCCTATCACTTCATGGAGTCAAGAAGAAAAGGTTACAGACAATTCAGAGTTCTTTAAAATATTCTGGAACTGCACCTACTGATGGCAGATGGAAACATAGCAACCGTCCACACAAGCTTCCTAAAGTTACGCATGATAAAATATCAGAACATATTCGATCTTTCAAAGGACGATCGAGCCATTACAGTTTGGACAAGACTTCAAAAAATTACCTTCCCGAGGATCTTAACATAAAGAAGATGTATGAAATGTATTGTGACCTTTATAAAGACTATCCTGTAAGCTATGAAACTTACAGAACCATATTTTCCACCGAATTCAACATATCATTCGGTTATCCCCGTAGCGATACATGTAGTACCTGTGTTGAATTGGAAGTCAAATTAAAATCTCTAAATTCTGAGCTTAATAATTTGCTGGAGGAAAATAGTTCAAGAAAGGCAGAGATTGAAAAGGAGAAAAGTCGTTTAGAAATCCAGAAGAAAGTGCATCTTACAAAGGCTAAGACATTTTACGAGAGGAAGACTTCATCCAAAAATAGAAGCAGAACATCAGAGGACGTTGAAAGCTTAGTGATGGATTATCAGAAGAATCTTCCATTACCAAACGTGTCATCAAACATCGTTTATTATAAGCGCCAATTGTCATTTTATTCATTTAATATACATCAATTATCAGACTCCAAATCAGCTTTCTATACGTACACAGAAGTAACAGGCAGAAAAGGTGCTAATGAAGTGGTTTCATTTTTGGATGATTTTTGTCAGTTTCAGTTATCTTCCAACGTCCGCCACCTTGAACTGTTCTGTGACTCTTGTAGTGGTCAAAACAAGAATTACACTTTATTCAGATACCTTCATTATATGGTGCATGAAAAGCAAAGGTTCACTTCCATTCACGTAACATTCCCAGTTCGTGGCCATTCCTACCTTGATTTTGTTAAGAATATGGGACTGGTGAACACGAAATCAAGAGTTGAAATGCCAGGAGACTGGAATAATGTGATCAGAAGCAGCAGAGTGAAACCCACACAATTTGAGGTAACTGAAGTTGACCGCTTCATGATTCGTGATTGGACATCGTTCTTAGAACCACTGTATTTGAAGAAATGTCCGTTTCAGTCTAGACCAATTATGGAGCTTCGAGTAGAGAAGAGTCACCCAAGATTGGTGATGTACAGGGACACTTACAACGGACCTTGGTATTCTTCCGTGAT
This sequence comes from Lepisma saccharinum, assembly GCA_022664845.1. Classification (NCBI taxonomy): domain Eukaryota; kingdom Metazoa; phylum Arthropoda; class Insecta; order Zygentoma; family Lepismatidae; genus Lepisma; species Lepisma saccharinum. The sequence continues at coordinate 951 of JAGDQP010028271.1, read as the reverse complement.
TGGCCCACCATTAAGGAATGGCCCACCAGAAGTACATTTATTGGAGGGAGAATTCTTACATCCACAGACTGCGTATGAAGGTAAGAAATTAATATTTTCTAACTCACAATAATAGCAAGATTTTTTAAATTTTCCATTTTGAGTCTAATTTGGATTAAGATAATTTTGGATTTGTTGCTATATTGCCCAATATCTCTTATAAATAGCTGCCTGTCGTCATTACTTTTATCTATTAGAATAAAGTTTGAAATATTATTGTCCAGACGGAAGTGGGCA
>JAGDQP010028270.1:0-24282 GCA_022664845.1 Lepisma saccharinum | reverse complement strand
TGTTTCTACGATAAACTCTGTATCTATTATCAAAAAATTCAGAATCAAAATAATCACCAGATAGCCAGGTCTCTGTTATTGCTACAAAGTCATAATTGTTTATTGAAATGTTTCTAGAGAATTCACATGCCTTACTTCTGAGTGATCTCGCATTCATATAGTACATTAGAAAATGCTCATTGGGTACGCTATTATTAGTTCAACTACCTGTATTTGTTCTTGGTCCATCACTGAACACATTTTTAAGAGTCTTACCTCGCCCAAGGTCAGTATCCTTTCCTTGTCAATAAATGCTATTTTGACCATCCCTTCCTCTTCGAGCAGCATTTCTTGTTTGTCTGGATGGTTGAGACTCTCCGACACATGTCGCCGTAGGCTCAGCAGGAGACCACACAAAAGAGATAGTATTTCTTTATCCATCTGGATCCTTTGAAGCATTCCCTTTGTTCACATTCACTGAGTACACACCAACAATATCTTTTAACCTTCTTTCGTCTTCGTTTCGCAGATTCTCCAAAGTGTAAGACTTCCCATCGATATTAAGTTTATCAAATTGCAATCTCGCCCGTTGTCCACGTTCCTTAGCCTGAATTCGGTAGCCATTAAGTTATCTTCTAATGTTCCTGACAGCGAACGAAAAATCTTCACTTATGCGCATGGGTGTCCCTTTAGCACGATATGCACTTTTTAATATTTCTTCTTTCCTTTTGTAAAATGAAAACTTAGCAATGATCAGTCTGTTTTTTCCCTTACCCAGTCTGTGCGATCTGTCTATATCGAACGGATTCAGTTCAACTTGAAGCTTCTCTTTAACAAAGGCTTTAACCAATATTTCACAGTCCTCCCAAGATTCATTTTGACCTTCCTCAATATTATAGAAAATTAGATTCTTTCTGCGCGAGAAATTTTCAAGTTTATCAATCAGCCTATTATTAGTTTCTAATTCATTCTTAAGTTCTATATTTTCTTGTCTTACTATTTTTAATTCACCAGCCAAGTCGTCTAAGCGTTTGCCCAACTCATTTGTTGTTGTACATAAGTTTGATATTTTTCTGTCCATGACATCGAGTTTAGAAATAACATCCTCTAGTGTGACTGGACCCGGATTTAACTCTATATTACCGATTACCAATAATATGGCAAGTACTAGTCCCACGAAGTATAAACTTTCCATTGAGACAATTCGTTCACACTGCTTGCGGGGACACTTTAGTCGCACTCTCCCACACCACAAGCCTATTCTCACACGCCAAGTTGGGGTATCTGTCCCCATGTTGTCACAGTTCACTATGTTCAGGAGCTTCCCGCACATACAACCTCTCTCAAGGACGACCAAAACTGATTGTTATCGTTTACATGTAAACTCGTAAACTCATACGTGTTTAAATCTTCATATCTTTCAATCTTCTGTTTATGCATGTGATATTACTGAATCACTATGGGACATTAACAATTTTACTCTATCTCTATATTTATTCATAAATACATTGTAATAAAATTTATATATATATATATATCATATTCAGCCGTTTTCTATCCACTTCTGGATCAAGGCCTCCCTCTTTTCTTTCCACATATCTAGGTCTGCTGATATCCTCATCCATGTAGATCCTGAAAAACGCTTGATTTCATCTACCCATTTTACATTTGGACGTCGTCTCGGTCGTTTCTTTCTCTAGGAGTCCACTGTAGTACATTTGTCGTCCACCTTCCATCTGTTCGTCTAGCTATGTGACCGGCCCATCTCCACTTCATCTTCTTCGCAGTCTTGATTACATCCTCTACTTTGTTTGTGCGTAAATCAATTAATTTATCTTCCTATCCCTCCTGGTTATTCCTACCATGCACCTCTCCATTGCTGTTTGTGTGACTCTCAATCTTTGAGTTGTTTGCACATTCAATGTCCAAGTTTCGCACCCGTACATCATTAGAGGTAAGACACATTGATTATAAACTTTACGCTTCAGGCACATTGGAAGTTTGCTTTTGAAAATAAAGTGTAGTTTTCTAAAATAACTCCACGCCATTTTACATCTTCTATTTATTTAATCAGTCAACTTTACATTCGATGTTTTGAGCTGGCCTAGATAAACATACTCATCAATTATGCCGATTGTCTCTCTGTTAATCTTCACTTCCTTCTTTGCAGCATGTTGGTTGTACATTAATTTTGTTTCACTTAAGTTCATTTTAAGGCCTATTTTCGAACTCTCGTTACTCAGCTCTTCCATTCTGGTTTGTAGTTCTTCTGAACTTGAAGCAAACAGGACTATATCATCAGCGAAACGTATTTGATTAAGATATTCGCCATTAATTTTAATTCCAACTTCATCCCTGTTTAAATTCTGGAACACTCTCTCCTGGACTGCACAAACAGTTTAGGAGAAATTGAATCTCCTTGCCTTACCCCTTTTCCAACTTTAAATTTTTCACTGTCTCGATGCAGTCTAATGACAGAAGTGACAGTCGAGTAACTTGATGTATGCACTTTCGATACTTTGATGTTCAAGTGATTTAAGTACTGGTGTCAAGGAGACCGAATCGAAAGCTTTTTTCAAAATCTATGAATTCCAAACATAGTGGAAGTGCATATTCATTAGTCCTTTCCATAACTTCATTCAATGTTTGTATGTGGTCCATTGGGCTAAATCCACGATGAAATGAGGCTTGTTCTCTTCCCTGGTTAAAATCTAAATCTTGTTCAATACGATTCAAAATAACTTTCGTGAACATTTTGTATAGGACTGACAGTAAACTAATTAGTCTGTAGTTTTCGACGCGTTCTTTGTCCCCTTTCTTGTACAACAAAATGATAACGGCATTGTTCCAACTTGAGGGTATTTCTCTCTTCCTCAGGCACATCGAGAATAATTTAGCAAGTTCCTCTTTCATTTTTTCACCTCCCCATTTAATTATATCTGCTGTGAGTCCATCTTCTCCTGGCGATTTTCCGTTCTTCATCCCTCGAAATACTTTATCCACTTCTTCTTTCATTACGTCTGAGACTTCTACATCATTTTCTTCTGAGTCTTCATTTCCTAGCTCTTCCTCGGAGTAGTACAATTCTGTGTAGAAATTTTCAGATATTTTTATAATTTCTTCCTTATTTCGTGTTACGGTCCCGTCTGATCTCTAACTACAATTATTTGCTTTTTCCCTATCATGAGCTGCTGTTTATACAGTATATATCCAGCATAGACATTCCGACATAAATAGGTTTGTTAAAAGCAATTTTAGATTTATACATACGAATAGGAGCAAGATTTTAGAAAATATTGTTCTATCTTTAAATGTAGGTTTGGTTACCAGTTTTCTTTCCGCAAGCTTTCCATTATGTGTAAGTTTTTTATGTACTCCCTTTCTTATATTTTACATACTTTTCCAAATACAGCATTATTTGCGAGTATATAAAAGTATTTTTCAAAATTTATATTCAAGATCTTATTAACAATTTATAAAATGAAACGAAAATTATGTTTTGATACATTACAGTTTTTCATCTGGTGTAATTAACATTTTTTTACAAAAATTTGATCGAAAATTTCTTATATTTATCACATGTGAGTTTTACGTGTTTTTAGCTATATCACATTAACAGCGAAGAATACGTATATGTATGATAATTCCGTGTATTAGGAGTATAAAGTAAAAACTACGCTTCGTAATATGTGGGATGCGTCAAGCGCAGTGATTCTGCCAGACTTCCTTGTAGGAGTGTTTCTTCCTGAAATTATCAAATACATCCCCCCAAACTTTGATATTTGTACTGTCTAAATTTGATAGAAACCGTGCAAAAATTCACTTATACACTCCCAATTTTGACTTTAAACTCCCTCAAACTGCAAATACTGACTTAATCCCTGGCCGAACGATATATCTTTAAGGTTTTCGTAAATGATCTTGCCCCATAACCAAAAACTGAAATGACGCCACTGCACAGACCGTATTTTATATTTGTACAGTCACAAAAAAAGACATGAAACTATCACACGAATTCTCTATTTTCTTCTCTGTCCTCCATCCCTTTAACCGTAAAGAAAATAAATAATATTCCTATGATGTATAATGGAACATCGTGCACTAAATTATTTCACTAAAACACTAAATGAGAGAAGCTTAGTTACTGGAGCGTTGGCAGGTCGTTGGTTCGATAACATTGACCAACCATCTTGACAAATGTTTTTCCCAAACCCATCATTATTTTCTGCGAAAACAAAAATGAACAACAGTACCAAAGCGGTGCAGAAGTAAGGGAAGCATTTTATCCATCCCACAGGTGGAGTGTGGCGGTCACCCAATTGCAGCCTGAGCAGCGAACATAGATACAGCGAGTCATTTTAAAGCCCATAGCACCGCGACATGCACTACAATGATATGTTGCAAATGTGGAGAAAATTATTTAGAGTAAGTGTTGTTGCATAGTCGGCAATAGTAAAGTGTACACACAGGAAAAACAAGAAAAGAAGTTCCTTTTAATTCACATTAGTAGGCGTTTGTCGTTTGGTGAAGCACGGAATTATGTAAATTATGAAAATTGTCCATTCATTCCAGTCCCATCTGGGCTCCAAAGGCCAAGCCATTCTGACGCAGGACTTAATCCAGTGATAAATTGAACTTGTTTCAGATGTTCAATTGCCTGGAATTCGAGAGCATGGACATAGATTACTTTGGTATTTTTCATGTGTCGTTCAATAAATTTACTAAAACACATGTGTAAATTTTGGTTTTACGTTATTTTCTGGAAGTCTTGCTCCAAATTCTATTTAACGTGACTTCACTAAACTGAAAGTTCTGCACCAAAGTTCGCTTTAGGAACGCATACATTTTTCATAATAATTCGATCTCTTCTAAGTGTTTTTATATTTATGATATACATTATTTGATGACGAAATAAAGCATGACGTTAGAGGTCGTTGAATCCTCCTGCATAATGCGAAGTGATATGTTTAATTTAATCAGTAAATTGTATTTAGAAATTAACTACGTTCATTAGAAGCTTTGTCTTTACCTGAAAGTTGCCGTCTTGTTGCTTCGTGCAGTATACGCTAAACCGTGTATAGAAGTATTGTTCAAGTATTCCTCCATAATTTACTTTTTCCGTCCTTTAAGCAAGTCTTTCTATCCACAATGATATTGCATCACCTAGAAAGATAAACGTTTTTTTTTAGAAAAGGAAATACATTTAAAGCTAGTTGAAATAAGCCTATATTTTCTGTTTTACTCACAAAACATTGTCAATTCTCACTTACTATATGATGCGTGCATTTCCAAATTGATCCTTGTCGAAAATAAAAAAAAACTTGTGATATTCGAATTGTTGACATTATTTTATCATATTCTTATACATGAGAAAGATTTTTCGATTCCAAACAGTCTCCAAAATCATTTCATTATTGTTAGGGATTAAGGGACAGTATCATAATGAACAGTAAATGTGTACATATTTTTATCTTTTCCAATAAACTTTTGCAATAAGGTAAAACATTGGCAAGCTAATACTTCCCCAATTTTGTAAGATATTTAAAGCTGCACGTTTGCCCTAGCTTTTAAGAAAAGAAATGCGTCTGTATAACAAGTGTTTTTTTTTGTCAATTTCCAAACTCCGTGTGGAAATGGACCCTTCTTAAATGTATTTGTCAATGCTCACTTTTTTATGCTAAATTTACTGCCCCCAAAATGTGTGTTACCTTGATTCAATTCACTGTATATAACGTATAAATGAAAATGGCATAAGTCTGACTGCATGTAATAATTCCAGAGTGCAATGAGGAAAGCGGAAGTCTCCGCATTTTTTTTTCAAGAGAGTAAAGTAAAAAGTGCATTCATGTTTGCACTTCTGTGTTTGAGACATAAAGTGTTCCTTTAAATATTTCTGGTTTGAATTAATTTGAAGGCGCGAAATAGAACACTACAGTATAAAATCAAATTATATTATTACGTATCGAAACGATAAAGTCAAAGTCATAGGGACAAATGGAGATTTCTAAGTGAATGACAGAGCCTGCCAATTTTAGAGTCAAATCATAGAGTTTCCCACTGGTGTCCATGACAAATCCATCGATGTATAACATATCATTGTCCAACTTGTGACTACTGAGATCTAGTAGGGACACTAAATACAGAATACTAAGCGTTTGGAAAACACCCCTGCGTTTTAGTCACATGCATAGTTTTCTGCATTGCTCCACAACATGAGAAAGTTAAATATGAATAGATCATCTCTGTCAGACTTGTAGTTACTGAGATCTATAAAGGAAAAATGGAGACTACTGAGCGACTGGGAAGGATACGCCAGTTTTAGGATCATTCAACGGTTTCAGACTGCTGTGGGCAGGAAATGTTTAGTTTGTGCACATGTCTAATAGACCTCTTCGTTAAAACATCGTTTGTTCTTGTCAAAGTTGTATGTCGTGTGTATGAGCATATGGTGTTGAATGTGTAGGAAAATATACCTTGAAATATTGGAAAAAAGTGCTTCTGTTGTTGCACATGTGAGATAAATTATGTAATGTTTATTAATAACCAAAGTATCTAAGCGTGGCTTTCTAGTTATTTCCAATTGTGCATTTACAAATATCGTAGTAAAACAGTTGCATGTTGCTAAGGCTTACTTATGTTGCAGATACAATTAAATTCCACGATTGTATAAGTAATTGCGTAGTGTGTATAAATGAGTATTCATTCCTTGTTAAAGAACTTCAATAGAAGATCTGGGCTCACGACTGTGAAGTTCGTGTTCAACAACAAATGCTCTGATATAGAATGAGCTCCCGATAGTATATCGTCGTAGATTGTTAGATTAGGTTAGTAGCCTCAGTTTGATACTATTAATTATACAACAACTTCGAAATATATTTAACCGTACCTAAGCAGCACACGCGCTTTATATAAATTAACAATTAACTATACAGGCAACTACAAATAAAATGGTTTATGGATTCTCACTGTTGGACTTCAAGTTACCGAGATCTTGAAAGGGTACAACTGGAGAATACTAAGCGATTGAAAAGGAACTGCCAGCTTTAGAGTCCATTCTTAGATTTCTTCACCGATTCAGAATACGACATATCCAACTGTATATATATCATCTCTGTCGCACTTGTAGTTACTGAGATCTAGGAGGAGAACATATGCAGAGAACCAAGCAACAGGAAAGAGCCTGCCAATTTTAGTTAAACTGATGGTTGTCCCCACCGTTTCAGACCATTTCGAATCTAACTTTGAATGGTTTATCTCTGTGAAACTTCTAGTTACTAAGATCTAGGGAGACAAAGAAACATACAGATAGAGAGTACTAAACGATTGGAAAGAACCTCCTATTTAGTTTATTACAAATCCATATGTTTATATCTCATCTTTTTAGAATTTGTAGTTACTGAGATGTAGTAGGGACACAAATGGAGAGTACTAAGCGAATCAAATGGAACTTTTAATTTTATAATCAAACTAATACTTTTCCCCACCGTTTCAGACCATTAAGAATTAAACCTTTTATGATTTATCTCTGTGTAGCTTCTAATTACTAAGATCTAGGGGGACAAAGAAACATACAGATGGAAAATACTAAATGATTAGAAAGGACCTGCTAACTTTAGAGTAGAAATGATAGATTATTCCATGGTTTGAGATCATGACGATTTCATAGATGTATAGCTCATCTTCGTAGAATTTGTAGCTACTGACATTTAGGAGAGGCACAAGTGGAGAGCACTAAGTGAATCAAAAGGACCTGTTAATTTTATAGTCAAACTGATAATTTTCCCCACCGTTTCAGACGAATATAATCTTTTATGGTTTATGTCTCTATGATTTCTAATTACTAAGATCTAACTGGACAAAGTAATATACAAATGGAAAGTACTAAACGATTAGGAAAGCGCCTGATAGCTTTAGAGTAAAATTGAAAGATTATTCCATAGTTTGAGATCATTTCGAATCCATACGTGTATTTCTCATCTTCGTAGAATTTTTAATTACAGAGATTTAGAAGGCAGACAAATGAAGAGTACTAATCGATTCAAAAGAACCTTTAAATTTTAGAGTCAAACTAATGGTTTTCCCACCGTTTCAGACCATGAGGATAGTTCGTATCGTTCATCTTTGTGTAGCTTATAGTAAATTAGATCTAAGGTACGGGACAAACATACTAAAATAGCCCACGAAATAGCACGTCATTTTGAAAAAGCCACTATATTGCTTTTCTGCTTTTTATTATCAGATATCTACACAAGATGTAAAAATACATCGGAAAAATGGAGAAAATAAAGGAAATGAAAAGAACCTGTCAGCTTTAGAGACGAAGTCATGTTTTCCCAACGTTTGAGATCATTGCAAATTCAATGGTGTATTGCTTAAGTCTGTCGAACGTGTAGTTGCTGAGATCTATAGGGGACGGACAGAAAGACAGGACAAATCATGTATCTCTCCCTTATTCACTGACGTTCATACTGGTGCGCTAATAAGGAAATAGTATTTACACGGTTTAATGTTAAAAAAATCACGAATATGCTGGGATATATATATATCGATATAACATGAATACAAGAATACCAAATAACGTTAGAGTTTCCTATTGCTCTATACTGAAACATGATATAGACATTTTGAATCGATTGCTTATGAGATTATAAATTTTGTATGAAGCAACCTTGACCACTTTCCGTTATTGATCTTTATTTCGATTTCTTGCTCAATGTTAAACACAAAGTCATGCAAGCACATTTCTCTGGAGCATATAAGATAAATTGTATTAGTTATTATTACAACTACTACTACTATTATTACATTATTATTACTATCATTATTATTAATAATAATAATAATCTCAGGGTGCTTGGTTTATCCAAGAATTTGAATCATACTATTTCCTTGCACAGAACAAGATTTCATAATATATTGACCGTTTCTGACAAAGTTTGTACCGTGTTGAAACTTTTAATCAACTATGATATAAAATAATTGTATTGCTTTCAAATATATATTTATCTATCTGCCTGTTATTAATCTGCATATCTATTTACATAGCTTGTATGACTTGTGTTAGTGCTATATTGGCACTATACACTATTAATAAATATGACGTTACAAATATTATCGATATTACTAGGAGGTCCCAGTTATAGTATATATATAGTATTCTTCGTCCGTTCGCACATTAATTATATTTACTGGAGCTGCATTAAGAACAAGGCGTAATATGCAATTTAAATCAAATCGAATGCGTAATGCAGAAACCTCTTTCAATCATTTATTCATGCAGCGGGTTTTTCAATGGGTCATTGCTCCACGTGTTCAATATTCAATCTTATAATTATGAATATTAGAAGTGTATAATATATCAATTACTAACAAATATTGTCTCCTGATATCCTTAGATATTAATTCATTCGTTGGTTCGTTTGTTCATTCAGTCTCACTTTTTAATACTATTCCTCACTACACACAGAAAAAATAGTTCAATCAAAAATGACTATATGTATTTTATCACACCCGTTTTCAGTCACAAAAGACTAAATATTTTGGTGTAATCGACTACGAGCATGAAGTCTCGCCATTTCAAGCAAACAAAAGTGAAAAAAAAAGGATGACAAAAAATAATAATAAAGGGTTGGTGTCGATGAAGTATTAGTCTGGGGGCAAGTGTCAGGCCGTGGGCTATTTCATGAAGCAAGTGTGATAGTTGGCTCAATCTCTTCGTTTTAGTGTACACAATCACAGTTTTTTGATAGTGATATCCTGTCAGCATATCCAGATACCCGATATTGAAGAAAAATAAAAAGCGGCATTGTTTGAAAAAAATATTTTCCCCCGTAGAATAATTCATGAAGAAAGAATGAAAACTGGATCAATCACTTCGTTTTGATGTACAAAACCACAGTTTTGCTGCTGAGAATCTGTCATCATGTAAAAATATTCGCTTTTGAACACAAACACAATGGTGTCAATTGTTTGAAAAAAAAATATCCCGTAGAATATTTTATGAAAGAAGTACGATAACTGGCTCAATATCTTCATTTTGATTTACAAAATCAAAATTTAAATGGTGATAAACTGTTATCGTGTCCAGATACCCGATATTGAAGAAAAAATGGCGGCAATTGTTTTAAAAAAATATTATATCCCTTAGAATATTTCATGAAGTAAGTATGAAAGCTCGTTAAATCTTCTCGTTTTGATGTACAAAATCACAAATTTGATAGGGTTAACCTGTCATCATGGCCAGATATCCGATATTGAAGATAAACAAAATTGCAGAATAGTTTGAAAAATATAATTTTATCGCGTAGGATATTTAATTAAGCAAGTATGAAGTCTGGCTCAATCTCTTAGTTTTGATGTATAAAATCACAGTGTTGATAACCTATAAACATGTCCAGATATCAGATATTGAAGAAAAACAAAATTGCGGCATTGTTTGAAAAATAAATAATTTTATCCCGTAGAATATTTCATGAAGAATGTATGAAAACTGGCTCAATCCCTTTGCTTTGATGCACAAAATCCCAATTTTGATGGTGATAACCTGTCATCTTGTCCGGATACCCGATATTGAAGAAAAACAAAATGGCGGCATTGTTTGAAAAAAAGTAATTTTATCCAGTATTTCATGAAGAAAGTATGAAATCTTTCTCAATTACTTCGTTTTGATGTACAATATCACAGTTTTTATGGTCATAACTTGACACCATGTCCAGATACCCGATATTGAAGATAAAATGGCGGATTTGTTTGACAAAATAATTTTATTCTGTAGAATATTTCTTTAAGAAAGTATTAGAGCTGGCTCAATCACTTCGTTTTTATGTACAAAATCAGAGTTTTGATGGCGATAACCTGTCATCATGTCCAGATATCCGGTATTGAAGAAATACAAAATGCAAAATAAGAAATACATTGTTTGAAAAAAAAATGTTTTATCCCGTATTATTTCATGGAGCAAGTATTACAGCTGCTTCAATCTCTTCGCTTTAATGTACAAAAACACAATTTTAATGAGACAACGTGTCATCATTTCAGATACTCGATATTGAAGAAATACAAAATGGCGGCACTATTTGAAAAAAAAAATATCCCGTAGGATATTTCATGGAGCAAGTTGAAAAGTCTCAATCTCTTCGCTCTGATGTACAAAATCACGATTTTGATGGTAATAGCCTGTCGTCTTGTCCAGATACCTGATATTGAAGAAAAACAAAATGGCAGCATTATTTGAAAAAAGCAGATTCTATACCCTAGGATATTTCATGAAGCAAGTATAAAAGCTGGCGCAATCTCTTTGCTTTCATTACAAAGTCACAGTTTAGTTGGTGTATACCTGGCTATTGAATGGCGGCATCGATTCAAAAAGTTATTTTATCCAGTATGATATTTCATGAAGAAAGTATGAAATCTGGCTGAATCTCTTCGCTTTGATGTACAAAGTCAGAATTTTGATGGTGATAACCTCTCATCTTTTCCTGATACCCGATATTGAAGAAAAACAAAATAGCATATTTTTTGAAAAAAAAAAAAAGCAAATTTTATCTTAAGATATTTCATCAAGCAAGTTTAAATCTTACTCAATCTCTTCATTTTGATGTGCTATAATAATAATAATAATAATATTGATAGTGATAACCAGACATCTTGTGTAGATATCTGATAATAAAAAGCAGAAAAGCAATATAGTGGCTTTTTCAAAATGACGTGCTATTTCGTGGGCTATTTTCATGATTCATGTATTTGAACTGGCTTAATCTGTTCGTTTTGATAACACAATAAGAATTTTGATGGTGATAACTTGTCATCCAGTGCAGAGACGTGCACGAAGAAAACCATATCGTGCACGACGAAAAAACAAAATGACGACAGTATTTTATATAACAAAGAAATTTAGTCAAACTTAAGGATCATTTCTTACCATCTGATGTTGAGTAAAATGATGTAACATGTACACTTTGTGATGTTATTGAACGATATTTGTGCCAGATATGCACGCGTATGTAATCAATATTTTTTTTCACGAGTTAAAATCGAAGATGATGTAGAAAAGCTTGAAAAGAGAAGTCAAGTAGCTGTTCATTTAATAGCAAAATCATGCAATTATGATTAGCATACGTTAATCCCGCATGATTTAAAAGAAAAGTACGTACTTAATCAGAAATTGTCAAAATTAGTCTAGTCGTACAAACAGATAATGATAAAAAAATATCCAAATGGTTGCTATAGGTTTATTAAGAATGTGTTACTTGAAACTGATTTTGTTTTGTTTACTTTAATATAAGAGTTAAGAGTATAATAATACAAATGTTGTTATACTATTTTATATCTCAAGCAAGCTGCTTAGAAATAGTGTAGCAAAACATTGAGATCATAACTGCAATGTTCATTTAATAATTCTTTAACTTGATTTTTTTCAGTTTTTAACAGTGAAAATACTTATATTAGCTGGTAATCCTCATTTTCGTCATCACTTGTAACATGATGAGTGAAGTTCTTCACTGTCACTCTCAGAACCGTCTCTTTCATCCACTTATTTACTATTAATACATAGCATTGTATTTCCTCTGCAGTCTCACAGTTCTGTGCATATTAACAGTCACTAGAACAGTTCTTTGCATATTAACACCTCTACAGAACAGTCACTAGAACATTTTCATTATTGCAGCTGCACCTAGTAAGTTTAATTAGAGTTTCAGGTGATGAAGACATTGTACGTATAACTAACTGATTTGATATTTGTCCCCTGATTTTTTTTCATCCATGTTTAATTGTATCCGGTATTTCAGGATGTTGAAGGAGGTCTTGTTGCCATTGATGAGCATGCAAATTGACTCTAAAAATAACAGACTCCAGGCTTCCTCTTGTTGGGGAAGGTATTCATCCTGTAGAAGTCGTTGTGTATATAACCACTATCTGGCTAACCCTATGTCATTGATTGCGGTATATGGTATGCATAATTGGCAGATGAACTTTTCTAAAGTCCTCATAGTTGTTGAAGTAACATCTACTGTTTCCCCTAATTTTTCCTCTAACGCATCAGTGGATGTATTTTCGAAAGCTTTCTACGAAGTTGCTTTTCCTTTGTGAGCAAAAGAACCAGTAGTAGCGCACCCTGAAAGTACATCCAGGCCATGAAGATATTCAAAGGTCCAAATTTGCCATATATTGGCTTGAAACTTACAATTCCATTTCAACTAACTGCTTAAACTCCCTACTCTCCATCAAAACTTTTTTTTCAGTTCCATTGGATAAGCAGATTGCCTTGAAACATTTATCTAAGGTTCCCATACTAAATACTTTTCCAGCTGACAAACTTTCATGGAGTAAAGACTAAAACGCTATCTTTGCTGTAGAATGGGCAATATTTTCTTCTCAAATTTTGTTTCAGCATTCCTCTTGCACCTCCTTTCTCCTCAAAACATTACTTACATTTAACTACCAGCATTTTCGATGGTACATGATATAAAAAGCATGCGTATCAGTGCGGTTAGAAGTGTCATTATGTCTGATCCTGAGTTTTTCTTCCCCTACACAAAAAACAGCGATTTTGAAATTCATCTCAGCATCGTCCGCTGCTATTTTTCTTAGATTATTTTTCATGGTCCCCTTGTCATCACAGAAAAAACACTTTGACTTGTCGTATACTCGAACTCGAGTCCGGGTCACAGGAATACTTTGCTCATGAGAAGTACTTGGTTGACTCTGATCATCTGGACTTTTTATTTTTCCTTCATTGAACGACTTCTCTAATTTCTCACACACATTTTTATGGGTAATTAACTGATAGCATGATCTGTGCCACTTTACTTTTCTCTCGTTCACGGTGTTTACCGATAAATCTTCTTCCCATGTTTCTGTTATTATTTTGCACTTATCATCCCCAAACTGCACGATTGAGCACGCATTTAACATGTTTTGAATAAGTATTTTTACTTAGATTTGAACTCGGATCTTTATAAGTATTTTTTCTTACACAGAAAACACATATCAGTAGACAAACGTCTTTTCTTTGGATGTGATACGTTTTCGACTGTCAGAACTGGTTTCAAAATCTCCATTTTGTTTCACTTGGTCCAATATTTTTCGACAGTATGTTATCATGATCTTCATTAACACTTCATAAAACTAAAAATATAAGATGTAGAACTATTTTATTGAATATTACTTATAATATTGCATAATAATGTTATACTGAACACAATTTTATATAATAAATTTTTCATACAGTTTGCAATCCAAATTGTATCTATAACAGTAAATAATCACTTTAAGTGAAACATATTATTACTGTGAGTTGTAATTATTGCTTGGCGTCTTGTGCTGTTGGCCATAATTACAAAATCTTTTCCGGAAAATATATTCAAACAAATTTTATAGTCACTACGCTCATACTTATGTATTGAAGTATGAGTCTGACCAAAACTTTGCACAAATAAATGACTATTCGGTTATTTTTAAGGTATATATTCACTTTGGAATAACGACGCTTTAGGCAAGACCCTCAGGAAACACTAAGGCACTGAAACTTTTTCTAATAATAATGATAATAATAAGCATCGAGAGCACACACACACAAAAAGAGTCACCTTTCTCAAAACAAAACATTTTTGGATACTGTAAGTTCTTCTTCCACAATTAACTTCAAATGTACAATATCACTATTACTGTTGTTTTTACCTTTACTCAATGTTCCAGTGCGTGATTGAATGCTTAATAACTTCCCTCACAACCAAATACCCCATCCTGAACAAAAGTTCACAGAATGTAAGTAAAATTTCTATAATAAATTGATTTATTAATTTTCCGAAAAAGATTTAGCCGCCATTTTGTTTTTCTTCAATATCGAGTGACTGCACAGAATGATAGGTTATCGCCATGAAAATTCTTATTGTATGCATCAAGATGAACAATGTAAGCCAACTCTCAGACTTACTTCCTAAAATATCCCACGGGACCCTTTTTTCTGACTGTTGCACTCAGACTATACTACAAGATGTGATCACTGAACTTCCTAATGATGCATCGCTGGCTGAAATATTGCAGACCAAGTCAGAATACAGTGGAACTTCGACACATTGATTGATTGTTTCGTGATTCCTCTTTATAAAATGTTGAGCTTACTGGCCAGGGCGAAGATTTCTGTGTAACTTTAGGGGGGCCCATTCAGATATTATTTTGTTGCCAGATAATGGTCTAAGAAGGCACATATGATACAAATCCAATTCAGATATTGCCAAATATTGTATATTCATAAAAACGCATATAATAGTATACATGTCATTATGAAGACTTCCCCAGGCCCAGCTATTACAGAATTTAACTATGTTTGTATAATGTTAAAAATTCACTAAACCATATTATGTTCTAACTAATAAGAACAAATCTTCTGCTACTACTAGAAAATAAACTTAGGAAATAACAGAAACTGATGTTAATCTATGCAGGGGAGCTATTCAGCTTTCAGAAATGTGGTTCTCTTTCTCTCCGACTCACCCTTTCTATGCGCTACTGCTTTATTGGACATTTTTTTTAAATTCTCGATCTCGACAGGCATGGTTCAAGAGGGTTTTGTCTCACCTACAGCGAGAAAAAAATAATTGGACAAGTTGAGCAAATATGAAAAACAGACTTATCACACGCAAATTTCTTGCCCGTTTATAATAATTTGGACACGTTAGATAAAATGCTATAGAAATAACTACTACTCCATACACCTGTAAGGTAACAGGCAACGGGGGAGTGACAACTACGTAAATTCTTCGCAAAAATTTATTTGAACAACCCCATACTACTCTCGAAAGCAATGTTTTTGGTACCCCATTGTGTACACAAACACTCTGCGTGGTGTATTGAAGCAATCCACACCGTGTCATACATAAAAAAGCAGCATGAGGAACAAAGTGAGTTGAAGAACATTGGACCAGCTCACTTTAACTTCTTATTACGTGGGGAAGGTAAAAAGCACTGAGGCATAGCTAAGCTTGTTGAAAGCCATGATCTAGCGTTGGATACGTCATAAAGAAAAATAAACAGAATATATATATATATATATATATATATTAGGATGAGACGAAGATAAACTTGTATTGTAGTGATGGATGTCAGGACGTGTGGCGAAATAAGAATGAAGCTTTCAGAAAGCAGAACATTGCTTCAATAGGTAAAAAAGTTGGAGGATCCGTTATGATTTGAGGTGGGGTGGGGGTGTAATTACTAATGGAGTGACGAGTATTCATACCCTGGATACACATCTTCTAAATACCATTTTTTCAATGAATTTTGGATTGTTTGTAGTGTAACATTAATTTGTATAACCTAGACGAGTGAAATAGCCAAATCTTTGACACTATTTATTTAGTCCTATTCACAGAATGAAGAATGTAGGTTTCATTCCGCACAGTTAGTTTTCTTGGTTGGCCAGAATGGATTATATTCCGAAATAATTGCTCTGTTTATGTCTCTTTATAATGTATCCAACGGTAAATCATCAGTTGCAAACAAGCTTGGCTTTCCTGACGCAGTGTGGATTGCTTCAATACACTACGTAGACTGGTCTTGTTCGCTAAAGGATACTTATAACATTTATTTCGGGAGTACTATTGGGTTGAACAATTAGTTTTTTCTTTTTATTTTGCGATAACTTTACGTAGTTCTCGTTGCGTACTTTACGCACTCTCTCGTTGTCTGTTACCTTACAAGCGTATGGAGTAATAGTTAGTCTATAGCATTCTATCTAACGTATACAAATTATCATAAAAGGGCAAGAGATTTCGAAATGGTAAGTGCCTTACGTGTGATACAGTTTGTTTTCCTCTTTGTTGAACTTGTGCAAATATTTTCTTACCCGCTGAATATAGTTTCCCTATTTATATGTTGTATTAGCAACTCAAAATTACGGTATTAACGGTAAACAATAATTGCATCCAAACAGCAGTTTGACGGATATATTTCCTAGCGCAAGTATACTCTTATTTTTGTGTGAGTTCTTCTTGTCGCTTACTTTTCTTTTATATTTATTTATTTTTCTTAAATTATATATTTTTTTTATTTTTTAAATTATATTTGTATATGACAAAATCACGATGAATGAACCTTATTATGAATATTCTGTCTAAGTTTCGTAGAACACTTAATACAGTTGGTGATCTTAAAGCAGAAGAAAATGTAATGACAGAGCAGTGCAATACATTTGTAGCTCAGTTATACAGCCCTGCTGAAACGGTAACGAAAGGATTACGGGCTCGACGCTAAAAAAAAGATGACCAGCAAGACAATCACAAATGTGCCATCTCTTTCTAGGCTTCCCCCTATTGTCGATGCACTGCAGAAACATAATAAACGTTTCTATCTTGAGAAATTTATATGGAAATCAACCAAACAAACTAATCCTTCTGATCTGATTCCAACCGACTTCGGATGGAAAGACTTCGTTTTGCCATACGCTGCAAGAGAATATGTACTTCATATGTTGCCAGCAAAAACACATAAAACGCATGATTCAGTAGTGAATTTAATTAGTTGCTCCTGCACAACGGGATGTTATCATGTTTCTGGTTTTCGTATAAGATCATTAAAATGCACGTCGTTCTTAACCTGTAAAAGTGACGATATGAATGGAATTATGAAAGAACAGTCAGAAGAGAGTGATGAAGAAGAGTCTACTACTTTCTCTGTGCATTGATTTTCATAAAGTTTTGTATTTTTTTTTTCCCGTAACAAAACATGTTGATAGCTAAAGCAGCAACACATAAGTTTCCAGAATATTTCAAACAAACTAGTTCGTTTGATTTTCGTTTGTCGTACTTTGTGACATATTAAACAAATTGTTTATGTCCCAAGGCATAAGCTGATATGTCGCAAAATACGATTTTACAGGAGAGCGTTTTGAAAACTTTGAACTGTGATATAAAATCAGTAAATAAAAGTTATGCTTTAATATTCCAGTATCGTATGGGTTATTGTATTAGATTTAATTACCACTATAAATATTTTGATACATTTTTTAAGTTTCTTAAAAAATGAGGGATATGTGACATATCATGTTATGCCAAAATCATATTTTAATAATTTGGATCAATCGTCTTACTAATGTATATGATATGTCAAAACTAAATTTACAGAACATGCTCAGTTTTTAATTTCTTTTATATAAAACAAGTTTACACTACTCAATATTTCGTCTGTTTTAAGTAATTCTTAATACACCCTTGATAACAAGGTATAGCGATCTATTATTGTATGTTTTATCATGGAGTGAGTTTTATTAAGTTCAACTTTCTAAAATAAAAGAAGCAAAAACAAACCTTACAGAAAATAATTAAAATAATGATGATACAATACTATTGTTGCCTATTAAAGTAAAATTTAAGTTCTTATTCCTATGCTAATAATCCATTTCTCTCTACTAACAATATGTCAATTCACGGAACACTTGCACTTTCGTCTCCGTCTTCATCTGTACTACACACTTCTGGCAATACATCCTTTTGATGTGAATTAGTCTTAAGGGACTGGTAAAAGGGATGATACACAGGGTCCAATAGAGGAAGAAGGCTCAAGAGGTCTTGTTTTTTCTTCAATGATACTGGTAGGGGCCCGTGATACAACAAACTTAATGTCGGCAGCACAGTACGTCCTCTCTTGTTTCTCCTCAGATCTATTTCTCGGAAAGGAGCAGTTTCATCCACAGAATCCTTGATGAGAGCAATGCCAAATGGAGCCGACTTCTTATACTGCATCCAGCGAATCTGAAGCCAGTTTATTCCTTGCCCGGTATTATCTTTGGATCTCCGAACGAATTCCTTGGAGAAAAGCTCGGAAAAATTAAAGAAACTTTCTTGATTCATTTCAAATACTTTGAAGTTCTTCTTCCCACAAACAGATTTCACAAGTTGAAACCATTCTTCTGGAATGTGTAATTCAATATCGGCATATTTTCTTGCACGCTCGATCCTCGCTTGATCTGAATCGTACTCTAAATGTGAATGCCCAGGGATCATGTATTTGTGATCAATTACCGAAATATTATCGATAGTATTAACTGCATAGGATAACATTGTACACATGTTTGAATTTCTGTTTTGACCACTACACGAATCCGAGCTCACTTCACTTCCGAGCTCACTGTTTGTAAATAATTGTATATACATGAAGCTATACCATTAGACCCACGTCCTCCAATAGCTTCATGCCACATGAAGCAAAAACATCTATCTTCTTTAGTCTCGTGCACAGTTAAATTGTACGTCTATAACTGCCGTTTGTAGAAAGTCACGTTCGAGGACAACGAAGGTGTTGGGAGACACTGTTGTAAATCGAATGCGATGGTATGTGAATCGACCCTTGTTTTGGCAAGCAACTTGTCTTCTTTCTTTTCCTCATACAGTAAATTTGCTGCATCTTGGTGACCATTCAGATGTCTCTCCTGTTTAGATTTTTCTTCAACGCTGGTTGAATTCCGAATGGAAACATGGAATCCATCACAAGTTTTGCATGTATCTACAGATAGTTTCTTGAAAGATGTATTTAATGAACGTGAAACTTCCCTATAATAGGTCTCGCCAACTGGTTTACGAGACTGCAAAGTGCATTCATCCTTGTACAAAAAATACATCTTTGATAAATTTAAGTTGTCTGTGACTATAATGGCTTTCATACAAAGGAAAAGATTTGATATGGGATTCAACAGCTTCCCTCTCCTCAGTACTTTTCTTATTTCCTGGTACATGATGTCCTCTTACATCAGACTGTATTATTCCTGTGTTCGATGATCGCTTTTTGTGAATAATAACGTCTAGTTTTCCTCTACCAATTAAAAACGTATTCATAAACAGCTTCTTACACACTGACACACTCTTTTCTTCGTAGTGAAGATGGTATTTAACTCGGATCAATCGATTATGTTGCAAATCACATTTACCCCGACCTGTTCGTGTGACAGCTTTATTGACAATGCTTAAACAATCTGCTAAATATTGATCTTGCACTTTATTATCGCCTAAATCCCAAAACGACTGAAAAAGTTTCTCCTGCTGCTGTTCACTTATTCTTTTTACACAAAACAATCTACAAACAGAACGAAAGTGGTGAAAACACTTTGGAATCCATTGGTTTCTTTATTCTGGTAACATATTCCTTTCCAGAATCTTTAGCCTTCTTCATTTGTAGTCGTCCACTACTCGCCAGAGCGCAGAACAAATTATTACCGAGTACGGGATAGTTGTTGTGTCCCATTGACTTCAATTGATTTGATGTCCCTACCCAAGAAGTGTCCATGTCTCTTCTTAACCGTGCTCTCCTGTTCTTTTTCTTCTTAATCTGAGAAGTATCCTCTGGTGAACTACTATCAGGATGCATCTCGTATTCACTTCCGGAATCTTCTAAAATAGCCAGAATTTCATCATTGTCCATTTTGATGTTTTAATGATCAGGTTGGTGATACAAATTAAAATGTGAACTGTTCTGTTTAATGCGCACTATTTCTCTGAACAACTAAAGCAAAATAAGCCGAAGAACACTGTTACTGTTTTTTTTATTTATTTCGTTTAAAGAGAAATATATTTATAAAAGTATAGTCCGCAATTGCGTCTACAAACAACGAAAATAAAAGACTTACATTTTCTTTTATATAATCGAAACCAATTCATTTTAGCCGAATTCTTTTTATGTAGCCGATTCTACCTTTAACAAAACAACTAACGGTATATTATTTTCTCCATTGTTGGTAACTTTGTGTAACTGTGTCATTTAAAAATCAAGAAAATTGAACATATCAGTTTCTGTCTTGGGGAACATTTTACCTTAATTTCAGAAGAAAGCATGTTATGTCAGACATATCATGTTCTGCCACAATGAAATTAAAAAAAACTGACATATCAGGAATTGACATTACCCCGCTGGCATATCTCCGCTAGCTTTTTATGTTGACTTACCAGATTTTGTCACAATATAGAGACGACTATGGGAACCACCTTTGTACAAAAAAGTCGTTTTAGCTAAAATGTGACATATCAGTTTATGCCTTGGGACCACATACTGTATGTAGATTAGGAGAAAAAATAATATTTATGTTTACGAAAGCAAAATTTATCATACAAATTTGCCCCACAATGTTTGTTTTCCGCTTGTTTATACTTCCTTTGAAAGGACGTGAAGAGTAAATTGAAAATATTACGTATAATGTGCATGCATTTCGTTTCATTTTTAAAGATATTCATCACTAAAAATCCGACCAAAACTTAAGAAAAGATAGATGATTCGGCAATAGTTAGCAACTATGACGCTGAGAAAGGAAAGTAGAATGTCAACAAAACCAATACACCTAATAATGTTCTCAATAATCGAGGTGAACTTTGAGTAGTTTACAAGAAATGAATATTTCAATTGTTTCGAATGTATTATTTTCGTATTTAACGTGCTCGTATTCGTATTTATGTTGTACTTTCCTCTTCCGCTTCTAGTGATCGTGTTGCTTTTGTTCAAAACTTATATGAAATAATAAGGGCTGTTTGTTTGAAATAAATATACCACAATCTTCCTGTTCCAAAATATTTTCTGTGTGAACTTTTGAAAGCTGAAATATTTAATAAAATCTAATTTTGTAATTTTTATTGACATTTGGCAACCCTGACGTTCGTGGGAATACTTTTCTCATCCGCCAACTGGTTACTCCTATGGCTGTTTATTATATGTGCCTGAACTGGAATCCTAACTGATAACATGGTGTGAAAAAAGTTATGCTGAGATAACACCAGAAAGTTTAAGAAATGTAAAGTGAACACCGCCCCATTTATCCTCCGAGTGGGAAGTTTCCCCAACGTTTGCAGAGTGGCACTCATTGTATTTAAAAGCAGCAACCCAAAATCATGTAAGATCCGCTGAAAAACCTCATATAAAATAAATCATGATTCACCAGCTTCTCCCCCGGACTAATATGAACATAAACTGTTTGCGTCATATATCTACCTCGCGGTTATGTTAAGTGTTAGGCAGATGCAATTGAGTGTGCAGGAAAGAAACACGCAATGTAACGGATATGACATAAAGGCGTACACACTTAAACTGTACCTCTGAATACCTCTGAACTGGGAGTACAAACTTCCACTTTTGTACTCCCATTTTTGAGAGGCAGTGGCGAAGCTAGGGCCTTGTTTTACAAGGACGGTTCTTTGCCTCCAAGTTTTTGTGAAGAAACATATGAATAGAAACAAAATTGATGGTAAAATATGGGTCCGTCATTGCCTCTAAAAATCAGGTAGTATAATATACTGCCAAGTTTTGAGTGTCAGTGACGGGCACAGAGATTAATATTTAACCATCGTTTCAGTTTCTATTAATCTGTTCCTTCCCAAGCACTTTGACGCAAGGGTCCGCCCTTGTAAACCCGACCCTGGCTTCGCCACTGTATCTATGCATATATGCATGTAATTTGTACTTGTGCATATATTGCTATGGTTTTGATTGCTATGAAGTTGCTGTGATGTAACGTAGGATTATCCCCATGCTTTACCACAGAGTTGTGGAGTAATGCAATGCAGAATCTACAGAGTCCTAAAATAGCATGTCACAGTGATAATAGTTCTAGCCTTTGTATAGTTTAAGATACTAGGAGAATAAGCTGTGTATTTCCATCTGCAAGAAGAGTTAAGGTTCATTTAGGAGTTCTCATCTCTATGTATATTTTTGTATAAGTGTCACTGATTTCTCTATGGAGATTATGCAAACACAAATATCAATGAACTTGAACTGATGCAGAATGAGGTAGCTGTGTTCTTATATTTCTGGTTTATCATGTAAACCCTATCGAATTCTCATAGATTAAGAGATAATAAAATCACAACAACAAGAAATAATTATAAACATTCAACGAAACATGACCAATTTAGTACATAAAATGATGTATTATATTCGTATACATTAAATGATGTCGCCTCACAGAAAGTAAGAACAGGAGCTTCACCATATAAAAATGAACTGTTCACGTGCAGAGTTGCTAATAATAAAAGTGTCACTGTTAAAAAGTGAATTTCAAGAATATAGCTTATATGACAGCAGCTAAGAGGCCAAGAGTTCAGACTTAGCTTCCTGTTGCTGTCTACTAGACTACAATTGAGCATCACCACATCCAGAATATTTGCAACGTTGCAAATTTATCACAAATGAATGGAGACCAATATTCTACATTATATTATAATTGTTATTAGAGTATTTAATACAAATTATTATTTATTTCCCTTAAGCTCCCTTCTTTCATAAAGAAGAAATCATTACTAAAGTCTCTGTATTCTTTATGTTCAGTGTTGTTGATTTGCATATCCAAAGATTGAAATCAAATAACAGAATATCTATTAACTATAACTGGTGTTTAACAGAACTTTAGGTGATATCTGATATTAACACGAAAGGTATTTAATCTTTGTGATAACGATGTTGATTTGGCAAAGAAATTTAATTTGGAAGGAAGAGCTGTATAGGATAGAAGATCAATATTTGTTAATATTTGTTTTCAAAAGGTTGGGTCAGTGGCGTATTTAGGTATAAGTCGTATAGGATAGGGTGTGAGCGGCAAATTTGAGGGACGGCGGAAATTTTCAAGCTCTCGTTCCATGTTCATTATATGCTGCTTCCACTAAAATTAATTTGACGACAATGCAGAAGAAAGTAATGGAAATGAATACAGACTATCAGTTAGTTTCAAAAATGATACATTTGACACAATTTTCATATTCTCTCTTTTAAAACAAATAGACGAAAACTATCGTGTGAAAATCTCTCTGAGTTCAAGTTTCTGACAACAATGAATTTGATTATGGGTAATGAAATCGTCACAAAATAGGTAATGAAATCTTCAGAAACACTGATATTGAACCTAAATTTCTAAATTAATCTTTGCACTCTAGGGGTAACCTAAAATTATGTTATTTACAAATAAATATTTTCCTGTAACTTGCACAAAAGTTCGATAGGAAGCTCTAGAATGTATATATATATATATCGCAATCTTGAAATTGTTCTTACTATTTTAATGAGTAAGGTAGCAATGAATTGCCCAGCTAAAGGATCGTTTATGCCTTCAAAATGTTGAAGCACTACTATATAACAACTATGCCATAAGACATGTTCAACAGCTTTGCCCTTCTGCAAATTCAGGAGGACATTGTCTTGCGAGAACGTAATAAATTCATTCGTCGAGCGAACGGCAAGAAGTATAATATTCTATGCCATCTGTGAGTAATATATTGTACATAACAAATTTACGAAATACAAGGAATTTACGATATAAATCTGAAACTGGTTACATAT